>LOEQ01002129.1:123601-138044 GCA_001685075.1 Bramus lutescens | reverse complement strand
TTATTACCATGAGGCCACGAAGTTCATGGTCAAGCTGGTCTTTTAGCCAAAGATAGACTTCTGAGGTGGGAGCAAGAATGAGGCCAGTATGAGAGCTATTCAGAGTTAACACCCACAGCAGTTGGGGGATGGGTACATTTGTAGGTAGGAAGCCTGGCCAGGGGCAGTACACTCTGTCATACCAAGACCGCTGACTCCTATGGATGGTTTAACATATGGAAGGGAGCATTCACATGGCAGTAACCCAGTGAATACGGTCTGATGGACAGTTATAGAAGTCAGTGCTTGGTTATATTTAAGGAAGGAAAATGATAGCTAAAAGCAGCCCATGGGCTATTGGATACTGGTTGTAGTAATATACACTGTGGAAAGATTCATCTAAGAGGTTACCTGTTATTTTTTTGTTGGTGTTTCAGAATATCTACATGGAATTGGGCAGGAAGAGGCACTACAAGGCAGTAGCATTCATTCAAAGAAGGAACCCCTTTTTATTCTTGTACACCTGTCTGCTTATTGACATTTATTGCACCCCACTTTCATTCATATGATTCTTTCTAAAACAAGCTATTCCCTGCCTGTCGACCAGAGTGAAGTCCACCATCCACCTCCACGTTCCCATCAACACTGCCATCATTTGGAATTGTGCTTGTGTGTTTATTTATTTCCCGTGGGCACCCCTTATTATACTACAAGTTCCATGGTGCCCAAGACTGGGGCTGTTTTGCTGGTCGCTTGTCTTTAAAGGAAAGAATTTCCTCCCTAGCAGGTAGTTTGTGGGTTTATAGGATGAAATTGAATTCTGAACAGAGAATCTCAGTCATCTGGGGTAAGATGGAGGCCCTCATCTTGGTGCTGGGAGGAAGTGGGGGACAAGGAGGAGTAGTCACTTGGTGAGGAAGAGCCTGCCTGATGCAGAACTATGACAGCAGTATTCGTTGAGAAGTCACATTGATATTCACGTTCCACCATCACGCTCCTTTTCTTAGGTGTGGTTAGCAGAGTCCTTAGAAAGGAGCTTTGGCTGAGACAAATGGTCAGGCTGCTTTGACAGCCTGGTTGCTGCTCCAACCATCTTCCAACCTGAGCTATTAATAATTAGTGAAATTGAAGATCTCTAATTAAGACGGAGCCCTGAGGCCAGGGGTTTTAGTCTGAAGCTATTTTTCATCCATCCATGCAAACCATCTGGAAATTCTGGAGATGTTTTCTTTTGTCACAGCTCGGGGAGTCCCACTGGCACCTGCTCAGTGGGGGCTAAAGCTGTGCTAACACACAGGGCAAAAGTCAGGCAGAGAATCCTGGAAGTTGTGTTTCCGCCAAGGAAAGCTTCTGCAATCTGGTTTGGGTCTTCCAGCTGCCTTCAACCTGGGAGTGGGAGTGCCCAAAGACTGCATCCTGCTCCTTTGGGGAAGAACATACTCCAGTACTCCAAGCCATCAGTGTGTCACGGGTAGTACGGCCTCTGTGCTCAGAGCTGCTCTGAGAAGCAGGATCATGACTGAGAGGTGCTTCAGCAGGCTTTCCAGAGAACTGGGTAGGACCCTGAGAAGGTTCCACATATATATCCTCAGGCAGGAAGAACCAGGGGGGCCCCTTCTTGCTCTTTCCATTCCCACCTTTCTCTTCTGTCTGGTTCCTCCTGCCCTGTCTTCCTGCATCTCCCCCGCCCCACCCCCAAAGATTAATGTGATAATTGCGATGTGTGCCTGTTTACACAGGGAGTGGGTGAGCTTACCACCCCCAATCAGGCAGGTTCCCAGAGAAACGCGTTCCCACAGTGTCAGGATGGGTACCTGCTGAGCACTCCCGTGCAGGTGGGCTGCCACCCCCGAACTTCTTTCTCTGTCTGTCATTACTTTTGTCGTGTGCACGTGTGCACGTGTGTGTCATTCAGTGAAGCAGCAGGTGAGAAGGAGGGGAAACAGCCAGAGTGGCACCAGGAGAAGGGTCAGGCAGAGAAATCACTGTGCCTTGTAGGTGCATCAGTCCTTAAAGAAGAGGACAGAGATCCAGTGAAAAGTTCTCCTCTGATAGCTGTCAGATGGTGGGCATGCTAGGGTGCCCCAGAGAAAGCAATAAGCCATGAGGGAGAGGGTTAGTGGGAGAACTGGTGTACTTGATTAGAGGCTAGGAAGTGCACATGAGGCTGTTTGCAAGCCAGTGAAACCAGCAGCATATCTCCCTCCAAATCAGGAGCTTTGGAACAATGGAGGATGATGTACATCCCCTATACCAAGGCCAAATAAAAGCCCACAGTTTTTGGGGGAGGCCACTGGTACAAGTCCCATTGTCAAGTTCAGATGGCGTTCTAATGCCCAAGGTCAGGAGAAAAATAGCGTCCAGCTCTAAGGGAGGAGTCGAAACACTGAGCATGTGCAAGGTCTGTTATTGCACCTTTTCATTTCCCGTCTAAGCCCTAGCAAGTGGGAGGCACCTGTAATCTTGTTGGGATGTCTTCCATACTTAGTCTCTGATCTACAAGCACATTTTCTCTGGGTATGACATAACACAGACCAAGCTTCATCAGCCACCCAGGCATCCCTCAGTTCAAAGGTAATCACTGTAGCAGGTGTTCCATGGGTGTGGTATGAAGAGGCTGCTGTGCTCTGGGTAGCATTCATTTCAGGGAAGGGCCTGATTCACACTTAATTGTTCCCTATTGGAGGTCTGGGCGGTGATGGTTCCCCTTTGTAGCTCTCCTAGGGTTGGAATCCAGCAGAATATACGTTGGAAGCTGCAGTCTCGTGCCTCAGGATTTTACCTGAAGGCCTTGGCAGGGCTGTCTCATGTTCATAAAGTTAAAATATGGTTTGAGTATACTATATACAAAAGTGCCCTGTGAGCACTGTGACGGTCACAGACACAGTGAAGAAGAATGAAACGGAGAGTTTCTCCTTTTCTCCAGGCTGTGACCTCCTGCCCCATCTAGAGAGAGTCACGTGTCCAAGCACAAGAGAAAATGACCATACTTCATGGCCACACTGGCAGTAGCATCCCGACTCCCACTTTGCGCTCTATCAGGATGCTTGCTGCCTTCAGAGTTGTTGATTGCTTCTTTTTAAAATCTCAAAATATACTTTAGTAGACATCTCTCCTACACTGGACAATTTTTAAGTTTTTAATAATGATGAATCAGAAGGAGATGAACGCTCAGAAAGAACCTTGCTATTTTGAAGGAAGGAATCGTGCATGAAGCGCCTTGGCTTGCCCACTCTCAGACGAGGAGTGCCCCCTTCATCTGCCGGCTGTTGGTCCGTACAATAAGCACGTGAAGGGATGGGAAGCCACCTGGTGAGAAAAGACAGAGGAGGAAGGGCAAACAGGAAACTATGCGACAGGAGCTGGGTGTGGAGAGAAAACAACAGTGTGAAAAAGTTGCCAGTAATGGTGGATGCTGTCAAGCCACTCTTCCCTGAGGAACCTCTTAAGCTGTCAGTTGTTTCCTTAATCCCCCCAGGGCTCCATGTTGCCAGGGGCTGATGCCTTCTCTTCCCCTTCTTCCGTTTTCTTCTTCCAGGATACTCCATTGCTGAGGTAGATGACACATGTAGCCATTGAGAGAAAATTCCACAGATGGAGCAAATTATCAGAATGGATTTGTATTGGTCTATTTTTAACAAGGGAATCATCATATTCAAAGTGTGGCCATTAATTAATTAATTACTTTTGTGTGTGCCAAAGTTCCAGATATTCAAATATTCAGATAGTTAAAAGCAAATCCCAGACATTCTCGCACAGCTCTGACTGGACCAACATAGTTCATCATGAGTGTTTTGTAACAGAATTAAGAAGCACATTCCAGACTCTTAGCCAATAAGGGGCATTCTTTTATCCCTATGTCTTATGGGACATATTCTCTGATGTATTAATAGATTTTCTTTGAAAAAAAGTTTTACAACCAAGAAAGTTTATGAAATGGCACCATAAAGTCAGCAATATATCTTCTCACAGTTCTTCTCACTGCCTGGGAGACATATATAATCTGCTGTATCCCCTCACTTTCTCCGCTTACCAAACCCATTTTCCACAAAATGCCATCATTACCTTTGATAAATCACAGCAATGTGGAGCTCACAGAGAGCACAATGTTTTACATGGGTTTAACTCCTAGCTGCTCTTCCACCAGAGCTCAGCTGGATGTCAGGGACGCCCCAACAGCCACAATCCCATCACTGCCACTGCCGATATGGGTACATTTATGAGCAGCTGAGCTTCAGTCTGGGCGCTTGGTGTTGCCAAGGAACATCGGAGGGGACTGGCAAAACCATAATGCGTATGGATTGTGTTAATCTGGAGCCACTAGCAAACCACTGAAGTGAACTGGACTATAAATATTTGGCTTCTAATCCTGAAGACAGGCAGAGCTAGCCCTGCAAGGATGGTCAGTCTCTTCCTTAGCTCACAGCAAGGCCCCTGCTGAGCCATCTTAGACACATCTGCTTCCCCTGTCCTTCACACCCCCGTGGCTCTCAGCATCTGGTTCTGCTGCATCTGCCATCTGATGGTGGGACATGGCTTTGATGAGATTTGCCTCATGTCCTCTCTACTTGTGTCTAACCCAGACCTGGTTAAGCTAAAGACCTAAGTCTTAGACACTGACGTTGGCAGTTTTTCACTCTGTTCAGTTGTTAAAACTGGTTTATAGTTTATTTGCGTTGTGTTTTTGATTCAACTTCAATTGCACTCATCTCATCTGCAATCAGTGCAGGGCCAAAACAAAAACCACAAGTTTGCCAAAAGGGCTTGGCTTAGAGATTATTTTTATTGGGCGATCTGAGTGTCCAGTGACAGCAGTCGTGATCAATCAGCAGATATATTATGTAGCTTGACACTGAATGGAGAAAGAAAATGAGATAATTGGGGAGAAAAAAGATTATATTACAGAAGTGCACAAGATACATGAGGACAATCACTTTAAAATATATCTTCAAGGTCTAGTGGTAAGAAGGAGAAGAGGTACATAAAAAGATGAGTCAACAATTGCCATAGACATTCTGAGCTCTGATTTTAATTTTATTAAGTCAGCACATTAGTTTTAGGTATGGCCTTTGACCTTGATGGTTCTGATTTTCCCAATGAAATGGGGATAAAATATCTCTTGTGAGTTTCAAATTGACATTGAAAGTGATGCATTGGAGGTTGGGTTAGGGGAAGTGTTCTAAGGTCTGCATATGAAGTACAAATCCATAAAATCCCTTTGAAAAGACTTAGGCAGGGAGAATCTAGAGAACAAAAAGAGCTCTTTGTTGGGAGACAAGGATATTATAGAGAGCAACTCAGTATTTACTGAGTTCAATTTCAAGGGTCTCATAAGATAGGACAAGTCATCCTTCCCAAGTTCTGGGCACTTCAGCAATTTTGCATCCAACTTGGAGCATAAGAATCTGTAATACAGATGTTTGTGCTTTTTTCCACTTTTCTGTATCAGTATGAGCTAGGGGAGAAGGAAAAGAGGAGAGATCAGGAGAGATCAGACAATCTCATCGTCTGAAGACTCTTCAAATCTAGATATAGTCCTTCTTGTGTCTAGGGCTTTGCTGGGGCCAGACCTGGACCAGCTCTGTAATACAGGACCATGATAGAAGAAGGAAAGTCACCCCAGGAGCTGGGCAACATAGCATGAACCTAATTCCTTCTAAGCAGTTCTACTGAGGGTTTTGCTAACACCCATGGGATAGGGCAAATAGGCACAGCTTGGCCTTGTATTTTGATAATTTATCTTGTTTAAGAGTGCAAGGTTGAGAATACATGTTACCAAGAAGCCAATTCACCTTTTTATAAACTTGGAAATGCGTTTTAGCATTTTTTTCCATTCAGTTTTCATATCTTCTAAGTAAGGATGTTAGAACTTTCCCACTCAGGATATTATAGAGCTGCGGATATGACCTTCACTAGGCACATGGCAGAGTGTGGGTGGTCTTACAATAAAGTGGAGTGAGGATGGGGGTGAGATAATGTTGAACTGTATCACACTGTGACTGTAGGTATGAAGCTGCCAGACTGTAGGCTTTGCTTCTGGGAGATGGCTTTAAATATTAAGAACCCATTTTTCTTTCTTTCAGACCAATGATGCCTTAGGAGCCACCTGGAATTGGCTGTACTTCATCCCTCTCATCATCATCGGATCCTTCTTTGTTCTCAACCTTGTCCTGGGAGTGCTTTCAGGGTAAGCAGTCTCACTCTTCTTTTGTGGGCTACTAGGTGAGAGCCAGTGCCTCCTGATTCAGGACAGTTTTCCTCATTGAACTATCACTTAGAAGACACTGTGCCGATGCCATTCTAGCTGCTTCAGTCCAGTAACAAATGATTGTTCCAATCGCCTTGATTATTTTTAGACGTTAAAAAGCTTTATGTCATGAAGAATTCGGAACAAAGTATCTTGTGAGTTCATTTATCCATCCATATCTTCATGCAATGGCTCTGTTCTGTTGTTAGGGACGTAAAGTTAAAGAAGATATAGATTTTATGCTTGCTTAGCCTGATGGTGGTAGTGCATGCCTTTAATCTCAGCACTCAGCAGGCAGAGGCAGGTGGATCTCTATGAGTTCAAGGCCAGCCTGTCTACAGAGAGAGTTTCAGGACAGCCAGGACTACACCTGAGGTAGAGAAACCCTACCTCAAAAAACAAAATCAAAAACAAAGAAAAACTGTTTGCTTTGCAGTATATTGGGCATCACATCTCATGTTTATGACTTGAATTCTTTTATCCCAATTTCTATTGCCCAGTTTCTAACATGCTTTGCCGAGAAGACACTTTTGTTATTGGAAACAGGGAGAACAAATCTTGGTTTTATCAACAATGTGAAGTACAATAATTTGTTTGAGAGAAGAAACAAATCTCTCCAGTCTGAAGTCATTAGGGTTGGTATCAAGTAGGACTGGGAATTGGGTGGAGGATAAGCTAAGTGTTAGAATAACATACAAAAACATTGTATACGGAGATAAACATGCTAGAGAAGATGAAGAAATGGGACATGACATGGGGTGTAAAGAGGCTAAACTATGATATTTTATGACACTTTACTGAGCAGGATTGGGGTAGTGGTGGTGATGATGGCAATGGTTTCGTCAATTGGCTTAAGTTCTTCAAATGATAGTTTGTAAAAGTATCTTTGTGTTTACATGTGGCAGGTTGAAAGAAGTTGGGAATTTTTTTGGAATTCTATGGATAGAGGAATGACACACTAAAATGGCACAAGAACAAAGAAATGAGAGGAATGACAGCAGATGAGAATGTGGACAAAACTTTTTAATAGAACAAATGGTTAATTACCCAGTAGCTGAAGAAGCTGAGGTTTAAGGGCTTCTAATGGAAAATGACAATAAATAGGCAAACTGGTTTTCCTTCTCAGCCTGATAAAGACTCAGGACTTAGAGACAGCACATATTCCCTAGAATTGGAATATACGTGATGTTAAAAACAGGAGATTGATTAAACTACCCACTCACTCTCTAGACTCTACTGGCAAGTGACTGCCCCACTTAGCCACACCCCTAAACAATTGAGGAGACGGGATCTCTGGTGAGGTTCAAATCAGCAAGGGCTAGAGCAGAGATAACTGCTGCATCCTAGGGTGGGCTTGACATTGTCATGGAAACAAGAGGCCTAAGTGACAGTCCAGAAGCTGAATGTCAGCTCCCCAGCTCACTTCTGTTTTCTCAGAAAAGCAGCAATCTGGCAATAGTCTAGAGGATTCTCCTGTAAGGATTCTCTTTTAAGAGGAAAGATTTATCTATCACAGTCTGATGAGCTTAGAGAAATAGGTTCCCATCCAATCAACCCCCGTAAAGCTCACTATGTCCATTCCCTTTGGCTATCACAAGAAACTACTACGACCCAGATGTAAACCATCAGGAATTTTATTCCCCGATAGTTTTTGAGTTGCAGGCTCGAGATTGGGCAGGTCTACGTTCCCTCCAATGGCCTGAGTGAACTCTGTCTTTCTTCTTCCAGCTTTGGTAAACCCAGGCATCCCTTGGATTATCACTGTATCATGACTCCAGTCTCTCCTTGAGCGCCCACACAGCCCCTTCCTCTTCCCATGTCTGTCATCTCCCTCGGTGTTGCTCTTATAAGGGTACTTGTGATTTGATTTAGCGTCATTGGATCATCTAGTTGGATCTCTTCTTAATATACTTAACTTTGCTGTATCTGCAAAGACGCTTTTTCCAAATAAGGTAACATTCAGGAGTTCCAGGAATTTGACTATGAATGGATTTTTTTTCTTCACTCAACACTCAACAATCCCCAGTGATGGGTGTGGAGTTTCCACTGCTTTTGCTCATAGTGTGAACACACAGCCAGGGGTCATCAGCATTTGAGGAAAATGCCCCAAATGAAAGTCCCTAAGGGACTTAATGAATAGACAAAAGAAACCTGAGTATGAATGGTGCAGATAGTAAAAGATACTTTTGAAAGTCCACATTTGCTGCCAGCAGAGAGAGAGGAACAGTTTTGTCTACAGAGTAACAGCTTATTACAAAAAGATTGAGATTAAGAGGAGCTATTGGAACTTTATGTAAAATGTAACTGATGTAAAAGTTGAGATCATATAAAAATGTAATCAAACCAAAAGATAATGAGGTTGGAGTGTAAAATTGAAGATACCACTCAGAAAGGGGGTAGGGAAGACACACACACACACACACACACACACACACAGAGACAGAGATGAGCATAGATGGAGACAGAGACAGTTACTGACTCAAAGAACAAAGTGTGATGGCACGCACGCATTGTAATCGCAGGACTTGAGAGACTGAAGCAGGAGACTCATATTTCCAAGGTTCGTCTGGGTTATATAGTAAGCCTTGTTTCAAAATATTTACAATTGATCCAACATTTAAATAAGAGAGTTCAATAAAGAGAACAATGAACTAGAAAGGAAGAATCAGCATAGGAAAATATGAGCAATGTTCCCAGAACCAAGAGACTCACCATTGATAGATGAAAAGAACTGTTGAGACATGTGTAAAGATTCTCTTTCCAAGGTGGTTTCTTGGCAGTGGACATGGGAAGCATCCTGGTGTCCCAAGCTGGGAGATTAGATATGTAAACTGTTAGATATATATCATGTCATGTGATGTAGCAATTAAGAGCAACTCCTGTGTACACAGAGTGTAGGGTATCTTAAGAATGGTTCAGTGGAAACAAGGAGACAATGTTTGTAAAAATATATTCACATGAAAAGTTATACATTGGCAATGTTGTAATAGCTTGGGTGGCTATAGAATGCGGATGTGTAAACTAACCATGAAAATGTCACCTGAGCATCAGAGCATCCAGTTAGAGGAAATCACACCAAGTGAATCACCATGAATTTCAGCAACAGAGAAAAGAATGTCCTGAAAGTTTCTGCCAATAGGAAATAGGGTTAATGTTTAGTTATAAAGAATCAGCATGCCAGTGAGCTTCTCAGTGACAACATTGAAAATTAGAAGACAATACAGAAGTTCATGAAACTTCCTAACAGGAAAACTACTTTCAAGATCAAATGCTCTGCCTAGCCAGAGTGCCAGTTACCTGTGGGAACCGAATGGCAACGTTGTCAGGTACCTTTAGGGAAGCAGTCACTAAAGAATGTGAATCACAAGAATGAAGAAGCGTGGAACTGGGAGATAGTTCAACATTTCAGAGAGGACCCACATGGTAGCTCACGACTGTCTGACATCTGCAGGGTCTGTACACACTCATGGTACAGACGTACACACAGGCAAACAGTCATATACATATAATAAAACAAAGCAATAAAGCAGAATAAAGTAAACTTCAAAAAAAGCAAGAAGAAAAAAAAAACATGATACTTATAAGCACAGGGATCCAGTAGATGACAAAGACAAAGGGATTGATCCCCTGTATTGTAGTGAAATAGAATTAGGGTGACAACTCTCAGTGACTGAGATGGTACCAGGATTAGACTTAAATAGGGTGACAGAGGGTCCTAAAAATTCTGTCTTTATGAGACAAGTAAAACTAATATACTCCCTGGTGTGTTATATTCTAAATGGTCCTGTGATTTGTTTTGGTCCACACTAAATACATACAATAATCTACTCATTCTCTCTCTATTCATCTCTGTCTCTCTTCTTCCCCCTCCCCCATTACCCCAACTTAAGCATTTAATTCACAATATGCGGAAGTAGTACTTCTAAAGAAATAGAAACGCAGCGAGTCCTCTGTGCAGCTCGGCTGCCAACCTGGTTTCCATTGTTGATGCTGAAGTCAGAGCTAGCCTCTCACGGTGTTTCGATTGCCTTCATTAGATTGGAGGAGGTTGAGTATGGGGAAGAGAATAGGGTATCAAAGACCAAAATCTTAGGTTCCACAGTAAGCAAATCATTAAGCAGTTTCTGAAATTGAAAGATAAAGGAATAGCAGTGTTTTAAGTATAATATTTAGAAAATTGGAAATGAATACCAGAAGAAACAGAAGAGTTGAAAGCAGCTGCCTCTGGAGAGTGAGATTCTGGGCTTGGGAAAGTGAGGCAGAGGGCTGCTATTTCTTCGTTATGATCTTTCAAAATTGTTTGACTTTTAAATTTCTATGTGCATGACTCTGAGAAAAAAATAAAAACCCCAAATTTTGAGTCAAAATTCTCATCGAACAGGTGTAAGATGGACCGAGGGTCCAAGGACAGTTATCTAGCATCATTGAGCATCAGCAGGGGAGGGCTGACATGGGAGGGGGGAGAGCAAGGACGTAGTTGTGCCAGTCCAACCATCATAGTAAGAAATGTGGCAGAGGAGAAGAAATGTGGGACACTGGGAAGAAGCTCTTATCATCCTGTGAATATTTGGTTTGAGCCAGTTCCGTGGTCATCAGCTCCCCTCTGGCTGGGAGACTATCTTCTTGGATCAGAAGATGTCAAACTACTGACTTGGCAGATGCCTCTTTACTATCTGAGACCTAGGTAGTGGTGTTGGCAGCTGGGACCATCTGGTGTGAATAAATTCTGACATTTAAAGGAATGTTAACAATAGGGACCTTGTGAGCCGGGGCTGAAATACTTCTGTTCTGGTTGTTTTCCCCCTGTGTTCTGCTGTTGCCCTTTGTTGCTCCATATTGGGAGGATTTTCACTGGTGTCTACAGAGGACTCGACATCGCTGGGTCTAAGGGGTCATGGGCCTTTCTCTGCTGCTGAATCAGTGAGCCTATGCTTCTAGAATAGATGAAATCTTTCCTTGGAGTGGGGCTTTAGCTGGGATTCACACATTGAGCCACCTGGTATATAGCTTCTTTGAACATTTTGTCTCCAAGGAGCAAGTTGCAGTGGCGTGTGAGCATATTGAGTGTTATGTGCCAATGTGATTGTAGGTGTGAAGAAATACAGTGATGAGAGGAGATACCCAAGCCTCCCTACATGGAGTGAGGGTCCCCGGGGGCATCAAGTATGCAAATGACTTAAGGCCCCATCCCCAGAGGTTCAGACATGATGAAAAACTGAGTTTTGTTTGTTGACTTCATATTTAAAAAGGAAAGATGGATAGAAGCATTGTAGCATTTTTTTACGTGTCTCAGAGGAAATAGGATTTGATGAAAACCATTAGCTTAGGCTTGAAGAGAAGCAGAGCTTCCTGTCTCCATGGCAACAAACCAGGGCTGCATAAGCACATCCTGAAGTGCTGTCAGGGGCTACAGGGCAGAAGGCTCAGACAAACAGAAAATGACCCTGAGCTATTCCAGCATCTCCATCAACTTCTGAAAGGGGGGTATAAATGTTGGGAGGTGGTAATTATGCTGTTTGCAAATGGGGGCAAGGAAGTTAGAACAAGGACTACTTACAGATGTACCCAGAAGTGATGAGATGCCTCATGCAAGATGTAAAGTATCCTGTAGTTTTCAGAGCACTTTGCTTCCAAGATCTTATCCATGTCTTGAAACACTTGGTGTAGGCACACAACATCTTTAAAGATGGAACAAAGAGCTAAAGGAGCTGGTCTACAACAGGTTCCTGGAAGAAGCAGGGCTAGAGATCATAGTCACTCGAACTTTACTTAAATGCTTATCTTATCATCCCAGGTAGCCAACAGAAAGGCTGCCTAGAATGTTGTTCTGGCCATAGTACCAAGTTTAGGTTCAGATTTTCATTTGTACACATATTGTTCCCATGCTTATTCTTATACACTGATTTCATGTATGCAATGTGGCTTTGTACATATGAGGGAGACGATGCCAAGACCAACTGGAAAGACCTTTTTGCTCTAAAACTTATGGAAAGAGGTGAACTATTAATATTAAAGGAAGGCTTCTTCTGTTGCATCCCTTTAACGAATGGAGTAGCTTTTTCATAGAAAGCAAAATGATAGTTGCCTATCTTGGTACCAACTTATTTGCTGTCTAGGTTCAATAATTCAATGCAATTTAGCAAACATTTGTTAAGTGTTTGACACACACACAAATGCACACACAAAACCGCTATGTACTTGGGTTGCAAAGATGAATAAGACAAGATGATTGTAGATTAATGAAGCAAATAATTTAAGACATGTAATTGATTAATGCTTCCATGATTTGTTATTCAGAGTATGCTTTGGTTACATGTAATTGTATTCCCTCCAGTTTCAGTTACTTGTCCATTTCTGCTGTCAGTTTTCAGGTATCAGCCCCCCCCCCATTGTCAAGACTCATTTTTCATTAAACCTTCTCTGACAACAAAAGAAAATAAAAAGGCAAGTCATGGGGTCTAAGTTCAAGTACTTGGGAATTCAAATTCTTGTGAAAGCTATTATTTAATATTCATCCATGTAGGTTTTGTCCAAGCAATTTTGCAAAGCATTGCTGAGGACACAAATATAAAATCTATGTCTTGGTCTTGGTCATAGGAACAGACTAACCAATGTGTCTTCAGAGTAACTTGGATCTCTTGACTCATCTGTCCTTGTACATTAGGAGGTGGGAAATGAACATTTTCTGGGCCCCACTTTGAGACAAATGGTTGCTGGTCTTATAAATTATCCATGCCGAGTTTAGCAGTTCAGATGAGATCTTGAGTATTGCCTCTCGCTGGTTATTAGTTACCATGTTTCTGATCTCCCTAAGACAAGTAGACATCCTAAAATAACTGTGTGTTTGGTTGGTTACACATCAGTCTTACAGGGATACTAACACTGAAGTCAACCAGTAAACATCAGTCATTTTCTCAGATGACCATTACTGAGTCCATGCTATAAAGTTCTCACTGCCAGTTGCTGTGGATATCAGATCAGACAAGTTCAGAGAGCTGTTATCCTTAGAGAACTTGTAATCAAGTAGGAAGACAGCAGCCGGGCAAGCATTAAAATTAGGGAGTAGCCATCTGACTCTGTAAATTAAGGTGTCTACCACCAAACCCAACAACTAGAGTTCGATTCCCCAGAATCTACTTGGTAGAAGGAAAGTGCTCTCCCAGATTGTCTTCTGACCTCCGAAGGGATGCTGCAGCAGGCACATGCGACTTCCCTACTAATAAATACATGAGATAAAAAGCATTCAAGTTAGAGGGGACCAAGATCAAATGAGACTAGCTGAAGAGTGCAATTCTTCTGCACAGCTTTGAGATAGCTAACGGCTAGCTAGAATTGAGAAAATTCAGTGGGTTAAGCTTTACAGAGGAGCATGGCAGAATAGGGGGATAAGCTGAGGGCAGCTGTTCTGAAGAGTAGCAGGAACTCAATGAATTCAATACAGTGAGGATGTGGAAGATAGAACAGATCCAAGAGGTGATGAAGTAGGAACTATAAGACGTGTGACTGTGTAGTGCAAATGGTTCTTAACCTATGAGTTCCCAACCTCTCTGGGAGTCAAATGGCCTTTTCACAGGTTTCACCCAAGAACACTGGTAAGCATAGATATTTAGTTATGATTCATAACAGTAGCAAAATTATGGTTATGAAGTAGCAACAAAACTAATTTTATGGTTAAGGGTCAGCACAACCTGAGGAACCTTATTAAAGGGTCTCAGCATTAGGAAGGCTGAGAGCTACTGGTGCACTGAGTATCACTGGGTCACTTCTGAATTTCTGAATTGAGCTACCAGGCAGCTGGGAGAGAACAGAGAAGCAAGAGTTAGGTTTTGAGGGAAATAGGATAAGTTTGGGATCTAACAGGTTGAGAGAACAGAACACATTTCCTGCCTTTTGACTAACTCATAGTAGTAGAGTAGGGTTTGTTTCAGGTTGTTCTTTTTAAAGCTGTGATTTACTGAGTCTGTGCCATGAACTAAATGTTGTGCCAGTTCCACGACATGCATTGTCTTATTTCATCCTCATAAAGATCCAAGAGGTATTGCTTTCCCCTTTTCTGAATAGGGAAATGATGGTAGGGAAGTTGGTAGCTTGCCTATGTAAACGAAGCTGCTAAACTGATGTAGGAGGGTCATCTGTCTATGTGTTACTTTCATTGGTTAATATAGAAACTGCCTTGGCCTTCTGATAGGCCAGACCTTAGGTGGGTGGAGTAGACAG
>LOEQ01002129.1:103226-123462 GCA_001685075.1 Bramus lutescens | reverse complement strand
GTTAGCCAAGAAGAAGCTAGATATAATGGGCCAGGCAGTGCTTAAATGAATATAGTTTGTGTGTTGTTATTTCAGGTGTAAAGCTAGACATGCGGGAGCTGGGAGGGACGAAAAGCAGGCCCGCTCCCCTTTCACTTCGTTAAATATCAGATTCAGAATTTGGAATAAGGTCTGTTATGTATGAACACCTATGCCCAAGACACATTCTCCACATAGCTCCCATTTTACATACAGAAAAATATGTTATTTCTAGGATCCAGAACAGTGCATTTGGTGATTATAAAAGGGATTGTCAATGGTAACAAAGACAATTTTGTAGAAAAAGATTTCATCTTAAGCCTGATCACAGCAAATACAACAGAGTTCACAGTGTCTACTTGGACTAGAAGCATACCTGCAGGACCATGGGGTCATATATGAAGCTAAATTAAAAGACATGCCTTTCTTCAAGATAGTTGGCAAAAATGTACCTTGAAGTATGGTTAAAAAAATACATGAGAAAGGAACCCTTTGTTATCCCTTTGTAGTTTATTCCTGGCCTCCATGTTACAAATGGAGCAACTCAAGGAGAGCATGAGGAAGCTATTCAGCTTGGTGTCAGGCCACATCTAGAGCCTAGGTTTCTTTGGTTCCTGACTAGGGTCCTTTTCCAACTCTGTGCCATAGTTATAGGCATGAGTTTTCTTTCTGCTTTCATCCTTTTCTGGCTGTGGGCTGTTAATCAAATCTCTTTACTTTCTTGTATCTTCACTTAACCAGTTGTGGCTTAAGATACTATGCTAAATACTTTGTGTAAATCATTTCAATTAACTTTTATAGCAGCCTTGTGAATCAGGTACTATTATTGACCCAAGTTTGCAAGGGAAGAAACGGAGGCTGGGAGGTCAATGTCCTTACTAAACCTGCCTCCCTAGGATGCACCGCCGTCTTTGCACTGAAATTATCAATGTGACTATTGTCTGTTGGGTTTTTGTTTCTCATACTGGTTATGTCTTTCCATACAGTTGGATTTGTCTTCATATTTTAGTGTCTTTTAATTTTTTCTGAGTTGAAGAAAACTGAGATATAGGAAGACCCCCTTAGGGAATACCATGCCCCTTCCAGTCCCCTAAATAAAAGTATGGCAGAGAACTGAAAGCTTGGATGTCTTGAGTTAAAAGCCTCGTCACTGATGTTAGAGATCTTACAGGTACTGGAGACAAGTCATGCAAGTTGAATTGTTTTTGCTTGATTGGATGCTGAACAGTTTGGGGCTGAAAAAGAAAACAAAAAAGGAGAGTCTCGTGGACCATTTCTGAGTTGTCCGGTCCTGAAGATTGAACCAAGAGTCTTGCTAAACAATCCCACTACCCCTAAGCAGTATTCCCAGACAAAGTTGTTGTTTTTTAATGTGGCTGTTAGTAATTATTTTCTTTCAGGTAATTTCTTATTCTTATCTTTTTCTCACATGAGCTTGAAGCATCCGTCTGTAAAGATATTAACTCTTTTATGCCAGAAGTGGCAGATACTACAGATACAAGTACTTTTAAAGGTTAAAGGTACCAGCCTATTAGGGATTGTGGATATTGTACCAGTGGTGTAAACCATTCTTCTAGAAGCTGAGGATTTAAAAAACCCCATGCCCCAGAGAATGTACGTTCTTAGGTTGCATACATAGCCTATAATTTATGTGCTGTTCCTACTGTAGTGCCACCCTCGTCGGGACAGGCTCCTTAGCTTGCTTATATTTAAAATTCCCTGCCCCTGATAAAAATCATGCCTGTGTTTTTGTACTGAGGAGAGCAGAGATAGTGCCAGGTACATTCTGTGGAGAATAATTAATAGAAGAAACATGGCTGTAGGTAAAAGTGAAGTTGTATCTCAGAAAGACCTATAGGCATCCCTGAGAGGCCAGTTTGGATAAACTGGGTCCAAGTGTGAAAGGTAAAGAAAAAGAAATCAGCAAGCAGGACCATCACAATAAATGATGAAATACTATCCTATTTTATTAAGATTAATACATCCTAAAGATAATCTCGACCAATTGAGTGAGGACATCATTGAGTGCCTTTTAGTGATGAAGATAACAGCCAAATGTAAAAGCATCCCCATTTTCTATTGGAAGATTTTTTTCCACACATGAAGTTTCTGGCTGGCTATATTCTTAAGTAGCTGTGATAGTCCTGGTATCTCCTAGGTAATTGTATAATTTAATATTGTAATATATAGTATACATGTACACACATATGTGCAAGCATATGCACATATTCACACATTCAAGTGCTGACTGATATCTACACACACACACACACATATATATATATATATATACACACACATATGTATGTATATACTCTCTAGTCTTTGTCCCCCTGTGAAGTATTCAAGGATTCTAGGAAACGGCTATGTCATTATATCAATTTGCTTTACTTGCTGGCTACATTTCAGCTTAATTCAAGAATGTTTCCATCTTAGAATCAATTTCCCCTACCTTCTTTTCAGAGGAGGGACCAATTTTTACTTGTAGAATAATATGAATTGAAGTAACACTTAGATGATGCCCTTGCTATGAGATGATTGCAGATTTAATTTACCTGTCCAATGCTAAATCCCAGAGTGTACACCTTTACCTAGCTATTCCTTAGGTTTCTAACTTAGGATGCTCCAAACTAGATTCACTATCTCATTTTCCTATCCTACTAAACATGTACACCACCCTTAATATTCTCTTTATCGTACTTTTCATCAAAGATGGAAACATTATCTAGTTTGGATACGTTTTCCTGCTGCTTCTCTGCACATAATTGTTTGTCCAGACATATTAATCCCACGTGGGAATGCGTTGTGAGCTGAATCTTGGACTATGCTGGACTCTGAGTATTCTTCCCACTCCTGCCTAGCCTGCTACCCATGGCCAAAACAGTTATTTGCAGTTTGTTTACCTTCATTGTTCATTATGGTTTCTGATTGCCTAAATAATAGAACCACACATGTACCCAGTTAATTAGCTCTTCAGGAAATGGGTGTTGATCCTTTTATACGGTGTACTAAGTGTTGAGAACACAACCAAAAGTGAAGGAAGAGTCTTGTCCTCATCATGCTTGCTTTCCCATCTCAAGAGAGGCTAAGAAACGTATGCTATAACTTAGCTAAGTCACAAGACGACCCCTGTTTTTGAAAAAGAATATCTCAAAGTGCAAGGATAACTTTTTCCTATTTTAGTCATTAGAAAATGCAATGAAGATAATTACATGTTATATGCTGAAATTTACCCGAAAATATATCTAAATACTTTGGGACAAGAGATTTCATACAAAGAACAATGGGAAGCAGACCTTTTTCTATAGGTGATAAAATACATTCTAAAGTAAAAGAAATAAAAATTATAGTATACTCTAGGTATAGAGGGATGCAAAGAGACTCAAATACATATTATAGATTTATATATGAATTTATAATATATGTGTTATCTGTTATTAGTGAAAATGAATCATTCAATGATTGATGACTATCTAATTACTTGGAAATAAAAAAACTGAGTTGTATTCCCATCCTATAACTTATGCCAAAATAAACTGCAGGCAAAACTAGTACATATATTTTAAAATTTAAATAATAAAATGTCCAAAAAAATGGATAATTAAAGGAATTTTTCTGTAGGGGGTGCCCTTTCTAAGCATGATATAAATAAAATCCCACAAAGAAAAGAATTGAAAAATAAAAGAATTGATGGTTTGGATATGTAAAAATAAAAATAGATGCTATAATTTACTAGCAGGAACAAAAGATTAAGCTTGAATTTGTTTTGAATTTTATATAACTAGAAGTTAGAGAAGAAGGTAACACTAGGAAAGGTTACTGTAGAGCGGTGAGACAGTAAGTAGTCTCTGCTTGCAGCCAGAAGATGAAAACTATGATCCCTGATGGTGAAAGTGTAAAGGAGAAAATAGCCAGGTAGATGTAGGTGGAGAACAGGACATGGTACCCAGCTCACTGTACATTCAAGGAAAGATCTCTAGACTAGGAGAGCAGTATTAATCGGTGAAAGTCTTAGAGAATTCTGGGTCCATGTGCTGAAATGAATAATAATGGCAAAATGAGAAATCCTTGTTCTGGAAGGTGACACTTTCAGTTTCAGAATTAGAGGTTTTGAGTTTCAGGAAGAACAAAAAGATAGGATCAGCCAATATCTGTGTGTTCGGAACAGGGGGAGAGGATGTGACAAGCTATCAGAACACAACACAGAAATCTATCAGGGCAGTGCACACACACGATCCACAGAAGACGTGTAGGAAAGAAAAATCAGCTCTAGGATGGAGATGTGGAGAAACACTATTTAAAAGTTAGGATGTTAGGACTGTCCAAGAGACATCATCAAATCAAAAGAAAATATTGCTTCTTAGGGTGCAAAGATGTTCAAGGAGTAAGGAGACCCCAATGGATGAATGAGTCACAGAGAATCAATGCAGTGGTAACCAAAAAGTAGCTGCCAAAATTGGCAGAGTGGGAGATCTAGCTGGATTTCTACTTTTTACTTTGGTAAAATTGTGAAGTCACAAGAGGTTGGAGAAAAAAAAAAGTCAGGGTCATATGCCCTTCTTTTAACTGCCCTCCATAATACCTTGCATGGCTACAGTATAGTACCCAAAGCAGGAAATGGCATTGCTACACTCCATTTAGCCTATTGAGACATTATCAGCTTGGCATCACTTATTTTGTATGTGTGCACAGTTCTGTATTATTTCTGTCACACGGAGAGCTGTGTAATTGTCACTATAACTGAGAAATGCACTGTTCTGTCAAAAGACCCCATCTTCCCGTCATAGTCATTTTTACCATCTTCCACCAGCATCCCGACTTCTTAATATTTTGAAGATGGTGTAAGAAGTGTACTCCTCTGGAATGTAACATTGGGGTCTGTCCTTGGTTGACCCTTATATGAGGTCATTCCTTTTTATTTTTAAATAGTATTCCATTGTATGGATGTACCACATTTTGTTTAACCATTAACTCCTAAGAGGACCTCTGGATATTTGTTCATCTAGGCTTATTTGTAAGTAATATTGCATAGTGTTTTTCTGCACCGGAGTTTGAATAAATAAAGATTTCCTTTCTCTGGAATAAATGTCCAATAGTACAACTGCTAGACCGTACAGAAAGTACACATAAAAGAAACTTCCTATTTTCCCTTCAGAGAGAATTTACCAGTTTATGTTTTGCCTATACTGTATGAGATTTATGCTTTTCCCACATTTACTTGATGTGGTTTAATATTTCAGTAATGAATGATATTAATAACTATCACAAACATATGCAAAGCTTAAAACAATATAGAAATGTAGGCCAATGTTTCTTAAATAGGATCTTTCGTATTAGGGACTAGTAACCTCTGAGAAAAATAACAACGAAAACAGTATCTAGTGGGTAAAAAATACAAATAGAAAGTTGAAAACTTCTAATTTTAGCAGCTAAACACTTTGAAGCACACACCTCAATCACTCTAGATACTCTCACCATGGATGTTTTAGTGAAAGGGTCCCAAGTTAATGTTCCATATCTTGCACATCCTCCAGCCTCAGTTCTAAGTTTCCTCTCCCTTAGCCCTGACACCCAGTTCTCATGTCATTTCTTTGCCAAGAAATAACTAAGCCGTAACAGCCCCTTCTATGCTTTGCCTGTTCTGGGGTGTTCTGACTCATCCTTCAAGATCAAGTTTCCCCATCCAAGTTCTTGACGCGCTATATATATATACTCCTCTACTAGAATTCAGTTACCTTAGCTCATAGTTATTGTGGAAACCGTTGCTCCTTTAATAACATTATGAAAGCAGGCACCACAGCGAGTTCATTTTCCTTTCCCCAGCACTTAGCTAGCATAATTAACAAGCACATGGGTAGGCTCTGGGGAAATGCCCTCCAGTGAATGGAATGGAGGCCAACTTCCTGTTTGTGGGAGGTCTGTATCCATCAGTAATTTTCTCAAGATTTTTAGGAATTGTTTTCAATGGCTATAATTCCCCTGAAAGCCTAGTTTAATAGTAGCTGAAATGTCAGACACAGGGTACTTCAGCAGAACCCCACTATTTTGTCAGTATCAAGGGACTCCTCTGCAAACAGTGCCATGCTTCTTCTCCATGGCACAGAGAAAGGGACAATGATTATGACTTCAGTATAACTGTATTTTGTTGTTGTTGTTGTAGAGACCTTTTAATTGGCTCTTTGTTCTGTTGTAATTTATCCCCTATGCTCCCACTTCACTGCACCTTTCAAGCAAGAAATCGTAGGCTAAAATCACAAACCCAGAGAACTTAGACAGCAATGCCAACACTAAGAGAGACATACATAGGTCTAATCTACATGGGAAGTAGAAAAAGACAAGACCTCTTGAGTAAATTGGGAGCATGGGGACCTTGGGGAAGGATTGAGGGGGAGGGGAAAGACAGGGAGGGGAACAGAGAAAAATGTAGAGCTCAATAAAAATCAATAAAATAAAAAATTGTAGGCTATACAAGAATGAAAGAAAAAAGTTTTTTTATTTGAACTTACAGTGCCCCCCCCCGGTAATTGGCTTCACCAAGAGGAAATCTGAGTGTTAGAAAGCTGCTTCATTCTGAGCTTATAGCCTACAGTCACACCCCTCCAGTTAGACACGATTTTTGTGCCCTTGCAACCACATGCACACTGGGGTAGCTGCGGCAAAACCTCTCAATTTCTCCAGTTGGTGATCACAGTCTTTACAGCTTGCTTAGATGCTGGCTGCTTGGCATTTCTAGCTGTTAAGTTCAGATGCTGTTAAGAGTTGCAGCTGAATTAAAAGTTCTTTATTTTCCCCCTGGTGTCAAGTACATCACTAAGTTCTCAACACTTAATTATCATTGCGTTCCAAAATAATCCTCATTTAGCAAAAATATTGAAATTACTCGTTTCTGTTGAAGAAGCAAGCTCTGATATGCAGAACATTGAGGCACATGCTCCCTAAAGAAGCTGGGGGAATGAAAGAACTTGGGAACTCATAAGGGAACGGTAGGCACCGCCTATACTCTTACCTGTATTAGGCTCAGTCAGACGACTAATATTTAGCAGCTGACAGCCCGCACTATGAAGTTGATGGGATCAGAGGCGGCACCCCCAATCTCATCAGAGCTAATTGGAGTTGTATTAAAATAAGATGTAATTTTCATTCCCCACCCCCATATTCTCTTCTCTACCTCACACAGGTAAGTGTTTCATCTATCCTCTTGTCTCTGGGATTTCATATCATACTCTCTATTTTAGATCAAGGTACCCAATAGTCAAATATTATACAGCAGGATTATCTGGTATTATGGATTATCATGGTATTATTCTGGCTATCTTATTGATAGTCAGAAGCATCTTAATGAGCAAGAACTGGAAGGAGAAGCTATAAGCCATTGGTTCTGCCTAGAGTGAAGTAAGAGGGGAAACACTTGTTAAGATATTTGTTCAGCAAACATGCATTAAGCACTCATCCTGGGGACTCTGGGTTTGATACAAGATGAGGCCTCTCACCATAAGCTTCATATTCTGAGAGCTAGCAAACAATGTAAATAATGGTAAATGTTGTAGAGAGAATAGACAAGCATTGGATAACAACATTGGTTCTTAGGAAGGAAAAAAACAGGAGGCCTCAAAGAAGGCTTCTGCCAACATGCTATGCATAGGCTGGCCTGACCCCTGTGAGCTCGCAAGACTGCTCCATTTCTCTTCCCATGCTTGCGTTTTCCAGTGGACAGTGTCAGTCTGAGAATGTGAATACCTGACCTGAGCAAATGACCTGAGCATCTAGTTGCGTTAATTAATCTACTTGAGAGGTAGCCCTGTTCTTTACATGCTTTAAAAAAATGCCTCTCTCTTCCTAGCTCACAGCTATCCTAGTAGATTAAAGTAGCTCAGTATACTTTCCAGGGATGATTATCTGACAGCTGTGGATTTGCCTTTTATTGGTTTTGTTATTTGACATTTTCTTACGTGTATATAATGCTTTCTGATTGCTCTCTGCCCCTCTGCCTTCTTTCATCTCCCTCCCATTCCTGCCAACCCTGCCTCATCCCCATCAGTCAGTTTTCTCAGGGTCCTGATTTTTGGTTTGACTTTGTGACCCATCTGGTTTATCCAGGGCCAGCTGTATGACTGTTGGATTGAAAAGATCTATGGAAGCCTAGTAGGGTCATTGGTGGGTACCCAGCTGAAGATGTCATGCTTTTATTGCTCTCATCTCTACCCCCTCCGTATCAGTATGAACTTCTGTGCACTTTTGTGAATAGAAAAACTAAATTCTAAAAATCATAAGGCCTAAAATAGGTAGAGGGTACTTCAATGTCAAGTTCTACAGCCCTGGAGAGGAGGATTCAGTCACTCATTTCAGGCCCTCTTCTGTGAATTCTCAGAGGCAGTAGCAAGTCTGTCTGGACTGGGCTGTGAAGGTCATGCTTAGAGCATGTGCCCTCTTTCCAGGAATTTCTTGTCTTTCACCCTGCTCAAGATTTTTCTCCTGGCAAATTTGAAAAGTAGAATTTTAAGTTTATATTTTAGATCATGTATCTATTCCATCCTGGCTTATCAGCCCCTTTCTTGTTCTGTCTTTTCTGTTAGGTGGTAAATTAATTGATGAACTATTTGGTTTACATACAGTGTTTTGATATGGGTTCCCTAAAAACATAAAACAAAACACTTCAAAATCCATCGGCTGGTTTATTTGAATCTTTAGCTGCAAAGGATAATGAGTAGGGAAATTGAGGCAGAGAAAGGGAAATAAGCTGAGGGTGTGAGCTGAGAGGCTGAGGCCCATTCTACTGGGAACTTTCTTAGGAGCTGTGTAGAACTGTGAGTGTGAATTGCTCTACCAACCGACAAAGAAGTTGAGTTAGATGTGGTGTGTGTGTGTGTGTGTGTGTGTGTGTGTGTGTATACCTGTAGTTATATTTCCCCTTTATTCATGACCCTTCTCAAGTTAGCATATTTGGGCTGCCCTGCTTGTGGGCTCAGTGAACTCCTAAGAGAGATTCCATGGAAAGATTCCCAAAGCAGGGATGCAGTAAGATGCGGGCATTGAAATGGGCATAGTCACAGTGCACAGATTCTGTCCTGCACAGTTTCACATTCAGTTGGTCTGTGAGGATATGGAGTGGGGGAGGGGTTCACAACACCCACTGCTTTGTCTCATTGCAAAGAATAGTTCATTCATTCCACACTTGTTAAAAGCTAACCATACTCAGAAGAGTTCACTTAGGTGAATGATAACTAAAAGAACAGAATTGTGAATGGATTGGGCTGAGACAATGGGTGGGTAGTCAGTAGCTCAGAAAAGGAGAGTACCTTCTAACACCAGGAGATGGGTGCTGTGCTCTAACAGTTGGGGTGCTGTGGAGCATCTATGAACATGACAGTAGTCATATTGCACAGGCCAGCAAGAGTCCTTAAAAATTTGATAGACATTGTACTACTCTATCCCTGTAACTTAATCTTATTCTCCCAGCCATTCAGCAATCTATACTTTGATGCTTGCCTTGTCGTCTTGGAGTCCTTGTCTATGTCTTGTCTGTCTTTCCTTCTTGGCACACCCGCTCCATTTTATTCCAGTCTACATGTGTCCTGCTCCTTTCAAACTTCCTCCTCATTGCAGGGCACAGCATCCTCACCATCACTAGTTCCCCAGCCACACAGCTGATTTCATTTGGGACCATTTTAAGGCATACCAGTTATATGGAGCCTTTATGCCTTCAGCGCTTGGAGAACTCTTTGTTACAAACAAGCTATGATATGATTAGCTAACCAGAGACTCAGTTGAAATATCCATCAATGGGGTTTAATTTCATAGTCTCGTCTTAAGCTCAGTGAGTCTATAACTTCAAAGCTCAGCCATGAAGGTGCTCACCATGGAAGCACCAGAACACGAGTCTGCTCCCCAAAACACACATCAAAAACACCAGTTGACTGTGATAGAGCACATTTGTGATCTCAGCTCAAGTGGACCAGTCAGCCTACCCCTACCTGGTGAAGTACCAGCCAGAGACTCTGTCTCAAAAGCAGATGGACTGTGCTTGGAGAATGACACCTGACACCAAGGATGTCCTCTGACTTGTACACTCATGTACATACTGTATACCATGCTCTTGTTCACATATGTGCATGTGTGCATGCACACACACGTACCCACAGACACATGAACGTGCACACACATGTACCCATATAGACTGAAAATTCACCTGTAGTGAGCATGTAAATATGTTTTTCTTGCCATTCTTCCCTAAATAATAGAATGCCAGTTTGTTGAGGGGGCACAAGCAGCTAGCACCTGTAGATATTGGCATGTGGGGTGTGGGTTGTGGGGCATCCTAGAACAGGACTCCAATCATGGTGAGGGAACACGGCACTGGCACTCATTACCCAGGGGTCCTGTGTCTGTCAGTTCCATATCCATTCAGCCAAGAATTGCCGTGTTGTTCAGCCTGTTATACTCCTCTTATGTGTAGCAGAGCGTGGGCTTTCAGGTAGAAAGAGAGCCTCTGCCATATGCGTAATAAATGTGCTCACGCTAATGGTCTCTCTGGGTTACCAGGACCCCAGGTCAGTGAGTGATTGCAGAGGTTGTCTGGACACCAATACTGTTTAGCAGTTGTGTGGACCATACCACTGTCTTACCTCCTAGGTCCCATGCTGTAAGCTGGAGCACAGGAACCTCCTTCGGGAGAATGTGTGAGCCAGGTAGGAAGCACACCACTTGCCTTCCTCGGGTGCCTAGTGCTCCACCATGCGTACATTCACGTTCACGTTCTTTCTTCCCAATCTTGATTTCTTTCCCTTCTCCCTCTAGCCTGGTTTCAGGTTGCAAAGGTTTATGCTATAACTAGACAATCGGTGTAGCAAATTCTCTGTCTGGAGATGTCCTCCTCTCATTTGGGCAGCTGTAGGTCCACTGGTCTCAAGGGAATCCCCCCTCCCCTGTGTGGCACATCTGCAAGACTGTGGCTTCCTGTCACCTATAGTTGTAGTTGTCTCGAGTGTTTCGAAGGGCTAGATAGCATGTTTGTGGTCTATGTAAGCAAGAATAAATCTATCTGCTCCCTGAGAAGGTGAGGGAGGCACAGCTGATGGTTGCTCCCCAACCCTTGCTCCCGGACACCACAGGCCACTGGGAGTCTGGGAATATTAACACAAAGTAGTGAGGATGGGGGTAATTTCTTACCCCCAGTTAGGGACACACTGTGCTGAAATGGAGACCATGTGAGAAGAAAACAAAACACTACCTGATGAAAATAATGGTCCTAATGTCTTCTGCATTTTGCTTCTCATGCAAAACACATACATGGTAAGAGATGGAAGAGAGTTCATGGAAGGGAGAAGAGGAGAAGAAATAAACTTTAGAATTTTGGTTGCCATGACAACATAATGAGCTCCAAAAGTGGCATCTCTGAACCCGTTTTGCATGAGAAGATAGGGGAGCCCAGAAGGGAAAGAAATTAAAATAATAAAAACAATAAAACTGCAACCATGAAGGAAAGGGCATGTCTGAAGAGGCCAATAGCACTTCCTGGCTGTGTCTGGAGGCCTGGCTTGTTAGTCCCTTGTCCCTGGCTGACCATAATAGAGAAGGCCGTGTCATTGTCCTGACCTGGATGCTTTCAACAGTCCCAGGGTCTGGACAAACGTGAAGCTAGTGGATTCAGGTAAAGATGATCCTGTGAATTATGTGTATAACATACTGTGCTCCAGAACTGTTTACGACAGTGGTTCTCAGCTTTTCTAATGCTGTAATCCTCCAATACAATGCCTCACGTTGTGGTGACTCCCCTACTATAAAACTATTTCTGTTGCTACTTCATAACTGTAATTTTACTACTGCTGTGAATTTTAATATAAATATCTGTGCTTTCTGGTGGTCTTAGGGTGACCCCTGTGAAAGGGTCATTCAACCCCCAGAGGGGTCACCACCCCTAGGTTGAGAGCTTCTGATCTAGAAACAAGGCTGTCTTCTCGACTCCTCCCTTCCACTGCCCTTTCTTATATACAGCCCAAGTCTGTTCCTTTTGGTGAGCTTCACTATAGCACAGCCACCAGTGTGTATGCTGCATGATTCTTCCCACTCGACAGGATAAAATCCCTGGGGTGGGCATGTGTTACTGCAGAAGGATCATCTTCCCTGCAAGGTGCCCCAGAGTGATACAAGCTCAGAGTAAAGAAGGCGGCACTGGAAGCGGAGAAAGATTTGTAGGCTATGTTTGCTTGTCTACCACACTCAAATTGAAAATGAAGCCAGAGCAGATTAGAAATGTTTACTTGTTACAAAAGAATATGTTTTAATGAAGAGGCCCCTTGGAATTTCATTGTCCTTATCCAGTAGTGTTCATTTCCTTCCCATTGGAATGGTGAAGGGTTTTGTCATATATTATCCTTCCGTCATGTAATCGGTGTTTATCCAGAAGCATTTTGAGCCAATCTATCAATTAACTTGTCCTCAAAATGGTTGTTTGGGGATCCTGCTGCCACCTTGTGCCTACTTGTTATTGGAAACTCACCCATATTTACCCTGTATTCGAGGACAGCTCTTCCACCAAGTAGTGGCTAGCAGATGCTAATGAATATGTTTGAAGAATGAATGAACGAATGAAGGAAGGAGAGCTTTATCCTAGCTGAAGAGTCAGATCCTCATTGTACAGTACTCCAGCTTGACTTAATCATGCCAGGTTTGACAGATGACATATAGATGAACTCACATACCGCAATGAGACTGGCAGCTCTGTTTCCAGAGCAAGCGGATCATTTAATTAGTTCTTTATAATTTATCTGTTAACTTTAAAGCTCCTTTCATATATGAGCCAGGTAAATAGTTAATCTTTATATAATGCATCCTGTACTTTAGAATGATTGTGGAGTGAGAGCAACTTTCTTTTCCCTGGCTTTCTCTAGAAAATGATTCTAGTCTCCACCCTGAATTCATTCCTCCTCACACACAACTGAGCTGGTCAGTCTGGACCACTGGGGCCAGAGTCAGCTCCCCTATGACCGTGCCCTCAGGGTTGTGAGCCTGTAATTTTAAGTGCTATAATTAATATTGGGTACAATTGGATGCTTGCACCCAGGGATCCAGAAATTGCATTTACACATACTTTAGTTATCTGTAATGCAAGTCAGATAGGAAAGAATAGAAACAGGAGTTACCTTTGTAGCACAAGTGACAAGTGTATGACCTTCTGATCACTAGCTACCAGAGCATTCAGGAGTATGGACCTAGTCATTCACTAACAGGCACAGATCTCCTGCAGGAAGTTAAACCCCCTTTCCTAGTAGCTGTCCCTGTAACAGGTAGCCAGTGATGGGTGATATCATTCTGGCTATGTCATACCTAAAATGAATACAACCTTATACAAGAGGGAGGATTTGAACTTGACTTGAAAAGAGGGCTAGAACTTGACTAAGTCGGGGAATGGCATAGAGTGAGGTCAGGGAGAAGTACATTAGGAACATTCTTCTGTCAGCACCCTACAGTCTTTCCTCCTCACATAGAGCAGGTGGACTTACAAGAACCGGATGCTGCTGGCCATTTGTAGCTGCAGGTTTGGTATCCCACAGGAGTCACCTAGTTTTCGATGGAAATATTTGAGAAATGAATGCATCTGTGCTAAACAAAACACGCTCCAACCTGAGGCAGGCCCTACCTTACTCACAGCCTAAAGGAGCTGTATTTGAGTGTGAGGAAGACAGAGAGTTGGCTCTGGCTGGATCATGGAGGGCCTCACAGCAGAGGGGACTAGCCATTATCATCCAGATGGTGGTTTTGGTGCGTGCAAAAGCTGAGATAAGGAAGTAGAGGACACAGCATTCTAGACAGATGAATGTACACATGTCTTGTGGATAAGTACCCCTGCTGGAGCGTATCTGCTACAGCTTCCCCAGTTTTAATTTTCTGCAGGACTGACCTACCCAAGCATGACGACCATGGTCTGCCTCTCTGCTAGGTACTCGGAACTAGGGGTAGACAAGGCTGACATACAAGTTAGGTTTGGCTCCTAAGGGAGGACTGTGAGAACGTGTAAAATTCCCAGAGCACGATTTTGCGATCAGATAGTAGAATCCATCTTATTTCAAAAGCAAGTTTTGTTGATGATGAGTCATGAAAATCCAGCAAAAGGAAGCCACCATTTACCTATGAATGTGTCACTCTCCTGGGGGCCTAAGGTGTTTACTCTTTGCCAGGATTTGCTGTACGTCTAAGTACAAATATCTAAGGCAGACAGGCTGAATGGGTACTTGGATTTTAAAAGTCTAGGGGACAAGATAGAAATAAAGAGGTAGGCTTGCTCGAAAGGAAGGTCTTGAAGGTTTTGGAAGGGCCCCTTACTAAAAGAAGAAGAGTGTTGTGGTGTTAGATTCAAAGGCTCATCATTGGAATAATAACTTGTCATTTATGTATATGACCATTAACAACACTTTTCATTCTTTAGGAGCCTCAGTTTCCCCATCTATAAAATGCATATCATAGAACTTCAGAAGTTGTCATTGATCAAATTGGAAAATGAATATAAAAAACTTAGGAGAATGTCCATCACATTACAGCTGTCCAATATTATGTGACTTTGATCCTTAAGGGCCTCTGAACCTGACGTCCTCACATGGTTTCTGTACTGCCTTCTTTACTGGGAAGTTATGGGTCTGTAAGAGCCTCTAAATGACTATAAAGTGATAAACAGTGGAAGTTACACACTTTTTCCCTAATGTTCTTTCACACTCATGTATAATTCATTTGTCACTTGGGAATAGCAGAGCCCCAGGAGAGGTACCCAGACAGATAAGAATCATCTACATAACTGGAGAGTAGACTTATGAAAGACAAAGAGACAAAGGAATGAGAGAGAGAGAGAGAGAGAGAGAGAGAGAGAGAGAAACAGAAAGCGTAACAGAATGGGTTGATCAACCAAAGTAGCAGGAAAATGTTTTGTATTCTCCATTTAACATTCCCCAAAACTTGGCAAGGTAGGCTGTGCTCCCCTAAATCATAGATGGGAGAAAGCCGGGGCTCAGGTGCTTGTCCAAGGACATCCAGCTGGCAGACGGAGGTCTGTGATTTTAACTAAGGCCCTTCTTAATCCAAAGCTTATGTACTTCACTCGCCACTCTGCTGCCTTCCTGGAAATGCACAAAGCAACCACGTTTTTCAGGGGGAGGTAAACTTAGGGGACTCCTGAGCCTGGACGGTTGGAAGGAGGGATAAGAACATAATTCCAGAAGCTCACTGTGAACACAGAGAGAGGTAACCTGTAAAGCAGAGAAACAGGGCCAGAGAGGGGCGATCCCCTCTCCCAGGTGATTATTTCCACATCCTTTGGACTGACTTGTTCTAGCGGGAGGCAAAGAAACTGAGCCTCTGCTCACATTCACAAGGCACATTGCCTTTCAGGACAAGGGTCCTGGAAAAGGCCATTCAAGCCCTGATCCGTCAGCAGCCGAACAAAGAACATGCCTGACTGAGCAGTGGCCCACGGGGCGCACAATTGACAAAACAAATCCGTGACTGGAAGGGAGCCAAAGTTAGTATGAACCTGACATTCTAAAGTTGAGTCTCTGGCTTCAGGAGCCGTTTAGAGACTAGAAGGCAGGATGGAGGCAAGAGAAATCAGGATGTAGCCGGGAGGCATGAAAAGGGATACTCAAAGTGGGCATTTGTGTGATGATCTGGCGGGGGTTTCTTAGGCAGAGAATGTCCTGAAACATTTCCAAGGACCGAGATTGATGTGCTATGATATAGGATTCTCCAGACCACAGGCAGCCACACAGGCCCAAGTGAGTGGAAGCTGCTGCGTTGAGGAACGTGTGGGCTGCAAAGCAACGGAGCCAGGAGAGGCAAGAGCCGAGTGTTCCCCTAGCTTATAGTCTCTGCTGTGTACACTATCTCTGGAGGCCCTGATTCTCATTCTTCTGCTTCCTAATGGAAAATAAGAACAATGTTTGCATATTACCAGTCATAGGACCGTTCAACAGCAAACTGCACCACACCCTGGCTGTGTCCTTCATCCTCCCCGCTGAACCCATGCTACCCAGTCAAGATTCTTTTCTTAGCCATGAAACAGTTTCCTTCCTTGATGCATTTAACCATATTGACTTCCCTGAGTCCTTTCTCTTCCTTTGGATTTCTCCTTTTCCAGTTCCTGAGTTTCTGATCATGCCCCCTCAGCATTCCTCAGATAGGGCCATATTTATGTCTTAATGTCTGTGGGTGCTCTAACACAATACTACAGGCTTGCTACCTTATAAACTAAGGAAATCTATTTTTTTTAATACTCTGGAGGCTGGAAATACAAGATCAAGGCAAAATCAGCAGATAGCCATCTTTTTGCTGTCTATTTAAAACAAAGTGGACGAATAAGCTCTCTGGGGACATTAAAAAATAATCTGTCCATGAGGATTCATCTTCATGACCTGTTCAACTCCCAAAGATCTGGCATGCAATATCATCACTACTGGAGTTAGGATTTCAATATTGACATTTGGGAAGGTCACAGACAACTGCAGCAAGATGAAGCTAAAGGGTCAGAAACCCTCCCCACAAATTCCACCTAGAATCTCAGGCTGACCTTCATTGCTGAATTCAGAAGTCACACTGGAGGAGAAGGGCTGGGAGGGAGCATAGGTGGTGACTCAGAGCAGATGTGCCACAGAGCAGTCCTGCCCACGGCTCCTGAGTAGGAGCTAGTCACCTGGCTGTCTCACAGCAAGGGGGAGGAACAGCTGGGAGGAACTGGATGGTCGTCTCTGAGTTTGGGAGAAATGTTGGTTCCCCAGAGGGAATGATAGCTGCCTGTGCCTTGACTGAGGTCTAATTTGCCATCTTAGTGACCAGCCAGCTCTGTCTTGAGGGTCTTCAAACTTTGCCTGCCCTCTGTCACCCACCCCTGCATAATAAGCATATGTTCAGCTCTGAGATCTGGCTGAGGGACTTCTGTTCTAGCACCTTCACCTCTTCTCTCTGTCGACCTCCCCCCCATGTAACCAACTTGGGGAGGGAGTTCTTTGGAATCCTTGGCTCTTCCTTTCACAGTCTGCAAATGCCTTTTCATTCTGGGTGAATCCTATCAATCTTTCCATTCTCCTGTCTGTTTCGGTGTCCTTAGTAGTGTAACACCCAGGTTCCTACCAAATGACATCATCTCCTCATCTATAGTTTCTGGTACAAACCTAGCTGGTTTTCTAAAAAATGGATCCCATCGTGCTACTCCCCTATGAGAAACCACTGTGGTTTCCCCAAAATTCACAGACTAGAGTAAATCACATGGAGTCATTGGGGAGATAAAACTGTGTTCAAAGACATGGATTTGAATTCTAACCTGCTACCCACTAGCTGTGAATTATGTAATGCCACCTTCCAGTCCATGCAGTGAAGATAATTCCTTCCTCACAGATTGCATCATATTTCTCTCATGCCACATGGCCACCACCTGATTGGTAAGGGACTCTGGAAAAGTCATCTAAACACCTGATTAAAATCTAGGCTATTGGGCCAGCCAACTTCCGACTGTATTCTCTCTTACTCTCCTGTCCCAACTGTTTCAGCCACATATCTCTTTACTGTCAGGGGGAAAGAGAACTCAGGAGAATTTTGCTCTAGCAATGAAGCATCTTAAACATACTTGCCAGAGCTGGTCATGTGATTCCATTCAATGCCAGGGCCAAGAAGACAAAGCCAAAAATATTGCTGCCAGCATCATTGGTAACTGATCCCTTTGGACTACCTCTTGCTGCATCAAGCTCTGCTATTCGGATTCCATGACTGTAGTTCAGGCGGTGTCATCAGGTTTTCCTTAGCCTACTTCAAAAGAGGAGGCAGCATATATCTTCAAGACAAGAGCTGACTTCCTAAGGTGCTCTAACTAGAAGGAAGCAGACTATATTGTAGCTCCTTTTGCTGGTTATAGGTAAGAAAATTGAAGGCCCAAGGAGGATAAGGCATATCTTTCTCGCTATCCAATTGACTCCCATCTATGGCTATCCTGTGCTGACATTTTCCCTTCCAGCTAATCCCAATATCCAGCTTTATTTTCTCAGAGGCTAGTTTTTCTGCTCAGTTTCTATATAGCCTTCTTGATACAATGTCCTAGACATCTTCCCCAGTTCATCCCACAGAACTGAATGTTCCCTCCTCCCGTTTCTTCAAGTCCATTTATAATGGGCCCATGTAACTCTCTACTTGGAAGATTAAATTTACTTGAGTATCACAATGGCATCTTCAGTGTCTTGTATTATCCAATCTAGCAAATGACACTTGAACCTGTGATACTGGATAAGATTCTGCACCCGAAAGATGGGATAAACATTTTCTATAGCCAAACAAACACACAGGAGCAGAGTTCATACCAAAACCCCAGGCTTCTGACATTTTAAAAATTGAGTCAGCTCATCATTAATTTGTGCAGTCTGGCCTTGAACTCCTGCCTCAGCTTCTGAGTAGCTGGGATTGTGTGCGCAGATCAAGATGTGCAGCCAAGGTTTTTGATTGTTCTTCCTAGTCATTTTCTACCATTTGTGATTCTTCAGTCTCTTAGGAGTATATTCAATACCTCTGCTTGGGGCTTAAGAGACCACTTCTGATCAGATTTCCCTCCTCTGGTCTTCATTAGCTTTGCTGACTTGCTTTGTGTCTGTTTGGTGCTAAAACCACATTTCCATTCAAGATGGATTCTTCCCCTAAACAAAAGGCTTTTTACAAAAACTAATTATTTTAACCTTTTTAGTGTCATGCTACAGAAAACAAATAGGCTAATTCTAGCTTGCAGTTTGACAGCTTTTGAATTAAAGGAGTATAAATGGCTTTGGGGGCTTAATGTATTGCAAAAGACTGAGTTATTCTCGAGCTGCTTTGTATGAAAATGGTTTGTAAACTGTAAAGTGGCCTATAAGTATGATTTGGAACATCAGTAGCTGTGCATAGTACACTCTGAATAAGATATGGTGGATGAATGAAGACTCCCATCTCCTCTCGGGAATGCACTTACAAAGAGAATGCTTTTGCTTTGCTGGGTTACCCAGCCTGCTTTACAGGCATCACAGGTGTACTTTCATGAGAAACACCAGCTCCTGAGAAAATAAAGCTGATATTGGGATTAGCTGAAGGGAAAATTGTCAGCCCAGGGTAGCCATGCTGAAGCTGAGAATCAGTTGGATAGCAAGATGGATATGTCTTATCCTTCTTGAGCCTTCAATTTTCTTACCTATGACCAGCAGAAGCTGCTAAAATATAGTTGCTTCTAGTTAGAGCACCTTAGGAAGTTTGCTCTTGTCTTGAAGATGTATGTTGCCTCCCCTTTTGAAGTAGGCTAAGGAAAACCTGATGAGATTGCCTGAACTACAATCATGGAATCCAAATGGCCGACCCTTTCTTTCATGTTTTCCTGATGACAGGCAGTTCAATGGCAAGACTGTGTTTTGGCCAACAGCATGACAATTGCCTCATCCAGCTGGACAGGAGAAGTGGACATCCTTTGGCCAGTCATCAACCAACCCAAGGGCCATTTGCTATCTTCCTCAATTGAAATCAATCATTTTACCTTCACTGACTCAAGCTCCCTGGAATACTGAGTTTCTTGCTTCTGGAAGGATCTTAAAAATACTCACATTGCCATGTTTTAAGTAGGTACTTCTTGGTTGTAAACATTTTAACAGCAAATCCCTTTGTCTAAGAGATGTTCTCCGTTTTGACCCCATTTATTGAATATAAAGTTCTAATTATATTCAGCTAGTTTCTAAGTTTGATGGACAGAGCATAAATAAAACTACTTTTAATGGACTATCCAAGCTTTGCTTAGAAGAAATTTTGTTATAGATTACCTATGCCTCTTAGTTCTGCCCTGCCTTGTTCCTTGGATCTTATTCATGCTATGGTTGTTTGGTACCTTACATCATATGAAATTCTCTCTCATGTTCTTCATTCAGATTCCAGTTCTCTACATTTTAATTCCTATGAGAAGCAATGAGACTAATATTGGGCTTAGTTTAAGTTAGACTCATATAATGCTTAGTCTAGAAATGTTTTGTGCTGGGGCTGGAGAAATGGATCAAGGTTAAAAGCATGTTCTGATTTTGCCAAGAGTTCTAGTTTGGTTCGCAGCACCACATGAAATGACTGGCACTTGCCTGTGACTCCAACTCTAGGAGGATCTGCCATCTCTTGCCTCCATGGGCACCTGAACTCATGTACACACAGACACACACAGAGAGAGAGAGAGAGAGAGAGAGAGAGAGAGAGAGAG
>LOEQ01002129.1:90104-103169 GCA_001685075.1 Bramus lutescens | reverse complement strand
AGAGAGAGAGAGAGAGAGAGAGAGAGAGAGAGAGAAATCTTGACAAGGAGAGAGGCCAGTTGGAAAAATTTTACAGCGGAGGTAATGCTGTCGTGGGTAGTCCCTCCACCCATGACCTTGGGCTACCTAGCCCCATAGAGGTGGTTCTTCTTGTCTGCTAACACGACCTCTTAAAAGGAAGCGGAGGTTGGGCGGGGAGGGCAATTGTTTGCTCTCTTGTGTGGTGGTCAGAGATCAGACTTCTGGTTCCACTAACCCTCAGGCAGAAAGTGAGACCACAGTGCCTATTTACCTTGTTGTGTATCCACGAGTGTATCTATCCTACTAAATCTTTGATAACCCTTCAAATGGGCTCTTGTGGCTTTGCCTACATAATTTCATCTCTCCCATGGTGCTTTAGATAGGGACCCAGGGATGACAAATGCCTGTGCAGGACTGGAGTCCAGGTCCCCTGGCTCCTTGTGTACCTATACAAGTCTAATGAATTTTCTGACTATTTGTTGTCCACCATTTATCTTTTTCTCTTGGTGACAAGACAAGGTCTCCATCTCTTATCAGATCTAGCTACAAAGCTTTAGAGGCCAAGGTAGCCTAGGTTCCTAGCTCTTAGTTCATGGCTTCATGTTTCCAAGTGTTGTATTTTTCTGACTGATGTACTATGGCTGATAGAAAGATGGGGAAGGGATTTCCTTAGTACCCCCTGATATCCAGATAGCTCATCTTGGATTACTGATAAGCAGTAATTACTACGCTTTCCTAGTCCAGTGAGGGCAGGTATTTCAAGGTCAGGTCGAAGTGGGATAATAGTGGGCTCACAGGGAGAATTCTTCTGTCTTGGAGGTATTTAAGAAGCAGGCTTATGGATAGCACAGTGGGAGCTCACACAGAGTTCTGTATCAGACTGTTAGAATTCTCTCTAGTTCACTTTGAAGATAGATAGAGATATCGGATGACTTCTGATGTTGATTTTCATTGTCATGCCTACTGGTGCTACCTGAACAGCTCTTGGGTGATTGGCATGTGTGGGGACATGGGATAAAGGGAAAATTAATCAATATCCCCTCTTACGATTTTTGAGAGGTAGTGGTGGTGGGTGCCAAAAGTTTCTGTTGAAAGGAAGGGTGCACCATTGAACATTTAGGTGCCAGGTAGGGTTTCAAGACCATGAATTAATGGGGCAGTGGGGATGTGGACAGAGCTAGAACAAATGTCACTTTTATACCCACCATCTTGGCCTTCTATAGAATATTCCTGTTTTCAGAACTTCCCTCTAATACTACCTATTTGAATTTGGATATTCAGTGTCATGATCTTATGAGTCACTTAGGTCAAGGTTCAAATCCCCATTAAAAATGTGGATTTGTATTTATTGATCTAGGAGGTTGTCAAGAGTATCCCTCAGTTGGCTGGAGCATGGTCTTTGGAGAAGCTATGTGCCCATAGTCATGAGAAAAGCATGGCTTACATCCTAGTCAGGTGTGTACAAGGCAGTTAAAGCTGTGAACACCACAGACCCATATCTGTATGTGGTAAGGAGAAGAGCAACGTGGTTCTGACTGCTTCTAGTGCTTTCTGAAAGGACACTGGGGCAATTGTAAAAGGATGCAGCTGGCATACATAATTTCTTGGGCTGGAAGAAAAATTGTATCTTGTACATATATGTTCCTAGGGGCTTTGTAGTCACCTGTGATAGTATATGGTGTATTGAAGTTCCCAGAGTGCCTTGATTATATTTCATTCTTTTATCTCTCTCATAACTTCAAGAGAAAACATTGCCTCCATTTTGTTAAGGCTTTATTGATGACTTCTGTGGAATCACATAACTCAAATGTGTGAAGTAGAGACTCACAGCAATCCCTTCTTCTGGCTTGTCGCTTTTTCTCTTATTGTTCAACTCATCTCCAACTATGAAACATTGTGTTTTCATGAACATGCTCACTGATTAAAAAACAAACAAACTCAGTCCAATCAATGTATCAATCACTTCATGTCTTCTCTCTCTCTCTCTCTCTCTCTCTCTCTCTCTCTCTCTGTCACAGAACCTTCAATACCTGCTTTCACCATGCTGTACAATAGGTATTTAGAATGCATTTGTGTTATTTAAAGGGCACTTTGTGTCTTTTGGACAACGTCTCATTTTCCTTCCCATACCAATATCTATGGTAACCAGTATTCTACTTTCTGTGTCTATAAGTTCAATTTTTTAAAAAAATGAAATTGGAGTCAAATAGTATTTGTTTATCTGTGCTTAGGCTATATTTATAGTATTTTAGTCAGTTTCACATCACTGTGGCCCAAATACCTGGCAGACACTACTTAAAGGAAGATTTATTTTGACTCAATTTCAGGGGTTTGGGTCCAGGATCTGTTTGCTCTGTGGCTGTGGGTCTGCAGTGAGAACACAGGAAGATCACAACAGAGGAAAGTCGTTCACTCTGCAGCCAGGAAGGAGAGAGAAGGGCGACTAGAACTCTGACCATGAGATGCCTATCATCCAAGACTTCCTTTAGTAATCCACTTCCTCTAAATAGCCCCACATCCTAATCAACCATTCAATATGAACTCACTGTAGGATGAACGAAGCAGTTAGTCTCTTCATGATGCAGTCACTTCTTAGTGATTGAACCCACCCATCAGGGACTCGCTATTTAACACACAAGTTTGTGGGGAGAAATATATATACCCTGCCTCAGCTATATATAACAGACAGCATGTCTTCCAAATTCATCTATGATTTCACAAACGACAGAATTTCTTTTTAAATGCTAAATAGTATTCTGTTACATATATCACACATTTTCCTTATCTGTTCTGTTGATGGACACCTAGATTGATTCCATATCTTGGCTCTTATGAATAATGCTTTAATAAGCATGTGAGTAGAGATATCTCTTTGATATACTAATTTCATTCCCCTTAGATATATACCCTGTAGTGGGATTGCTGGAGTGTCTGGTAGTTCTCTTTTCAATTTTTTGAGGAACCTGGACACTATTTCAATAATGAGTATACTACTTAGATTCTTAGCAGCAGTGTGCAGAGGAGCCTTCCTCCACATTCATTCCAACACTGGCTTTTGTCATCCTGATCATAGGCATTTGAACGCGCGTAGTGCAATAGCTCTTTATGATTTTACTTTGCATTTCCATAGCAACTAATGATTTTGAACTAGTTTTCAAATACCTGTTCATTTACATTTCTGGAGCAGTATCTGCTCCAGGTTCTCTGTCCAAAATTTTTTCGGGTTGTTTGGTTTCTTGTAGTAGATTTCTTTTGAATTTTTGTGCATTTTAGATATTGACCCCTGCTCACCTATACAGTTGCCCCAATACTTCCTTCTATTCTGTATATCACACCTCTTCATCCTTCCTCAAAATTCACTTCTTTTGGTGCATGGATTTTTAATTTGATAAAGTGCCATTTGTGTGTGTGTGTGCATGCATGTGTGTGTATGTATTTGTTTTGCTTTTGTTATTGGTGGTTTGAGGTTCAGAGTCTACAACCTAGATGTTTAGGCCAACATGAAGAGTCTTTTTCTCTTGTTTCCTCTAGGAAGCTTTAGTCTCTCATCTCCATCACCAATCCATTTTGAGCTAATTTTTTTTGCATGTGGTATAATAGCTCATTCTTCCACATGAACACTCACCAGCACTGTTTAATGAAGACCAACTCTTCCTTCATTGCATATTTTTAGCACCTTTTATATTTATCTATATAAATAATATAGATTTATTTCTGGGCTCTGTCTTTCCTTTCTTTGGTCTGTGTCTGTTTTTATGCCATACCCATATTGGAGTCTTGTTTTGTTTTCTATACTTGCTTAAGAATAGATCTCCCCATGTTGGCCAGGCTGGTGTCAAACTTATGAGATGTAATAATCCCTCTGCCTTAGCATCCCAAGCAGCTGGGATTGCAAGCAAATGCCATTTATCTAAATGCTATGTGGTTTTTGACTATTATAACTTTGGGGTATTAAATTGGGTAATGGGGTACTTTGTTCTTATACAATGCAGTATTTTATGACTAGGGTTGTTTTATATTTCTATGGGAAATCTTACTAGAATCTTGATAGGGATTACATTGAATCTTTAGATTGGTTTGGGAAGTAAGGACGCATTAAGAGTGACCGCTGTTGTAACCCATGAGCACAGATACTTTTCCTCTTCTTTTGATTGTTTTCTAACATTCAGTGTGTAAATCTTTCACTTCCATGGCTAAATTTGTTCCTCCTTTTTCACACTATTGTCAGCAGGATTTTGTTCGTACTTTGTGCTTTTTGGAAATCTATTGTTACAGTGTAGATACACTACTGATTTCTGCGTGTTGATTTTGTATTTTACAACTTTTCTAAGTTTTATTCTTTCTTAACACTTGTGTTGTTGTTGCAGTTTAGAGTTTTCTGTGTGTAAGATCATGTAATCTGCAAATGCAAATGATTGTACTCCAGATGTCTTTGTTGTTCTCATCTAATTGCACTGGCTAGGACTTTCTCAAGTAATATGCTGATTGGAAAAAGGGTGGATATATTTGTCTTTTCCTGCTCTTCAAGGAAAAGCTTTTAACCTTTGGTCATTGATAAAATATGAGCTTTGAGATTTTATATGGCCATCATCATGCTGAGATGTGCTATTCTTATACTAGGGGTCCTCAAGTTTCCTAGTGCAACCCTTTAATACAGTTTCTCATGCTGTGGTGACCCCCAACCAAAAAATTATTTCATCGCTACTTTATAATTATAATTTTACCATTGTTATGAATCATAATTTAAAGACTTGTGTTGTCCAATGGTTATAGGTGACCCCTGTGAAAGGGTTGTTCACCCCCAAAGGAGTCATGACCCATAACTTGAGAACCCCTTTCTATGTTTTGAGAGTTTTTATCATAGAATATTGAATTTAATATGCTGAAACAATTTCCTTACTTCATTGATGAAATATATCAAGTTTATTAATTTGTATATGTTCAACCATCCTTCAGTCCTAAGGGTAAATCCCACTTAGTTATGGTGAAGAATCCTTATAATATTCTGTTGCAATCACCATGTTAGTATCATATAAGATATTTTATCACCCTAGAAACTCTCTCTGCTCTTCCTGTTCATTCTTTTCTCCCTCCAGCCACAGGAAACCAATGATATTTTTTATTATTCCTATGGTTTTGCCTTTGTAACTATGTCATAGAGTTAAAACCTTACAATGAGTAATTTGGTTCATTTTCTATTGCTTTAACTGAATACATGGGACCATGTTGTTTATAAAAGAAAAAAGTTCATTTGTCCTATAGTTCTGGAAATTATAAGTCCTAAAGTGGTCTCTATACTATTGTCAAAGGCCTCATGCTGTATCATAATGTAGCAGGAAGCAGAATGACAAAGAAGGGCTCGCAGACTGAATTTAATAATAAAATGTAGTTGCAACTACTAACTCAACCTTGAGAGAAAACTCACTGCCAGAATGGTTAACTACATCCTTTTCTATGTTTAATCATCCCTAAAGGCCCCTCCCAACACTACAATCTTAGTCAGGTTTCAACACAAGTTTACAAAGGATGCATCCTAATATAATAACCTTTTCAGACTAGATTTTTGCACTTAATAATATGCGTGCATTTACGCTTGGTCTTCTCATGGCATAATGGATCATTTATTTTTAGTGCTAATTAATACCTCATTTCTTTTTAGTACTGAGGTCTGAATGTACCAATTTTAAAAACACTATTTGTCTACTAAAGGGCAACTTGGTCACTTCCAGCGTGTAGCAATTATGAATAAAGCTGTTATAAGCATCCATCTAGAGGTTTTGATGTAGACAGAAGTTTTCAACTCCTTTGGGTAAATACCAAAGAGTATAATTACTAGATCATATGGTGAGAATGTTTAATTCCTAAGAAATGCCAAATTGCCTTCCAAAGAGGTGGTGCATGCCATTTTACATTCCAACTGGCCATAAAAGCCTTGCCAGCAGCTGATGTTCTCAGCGTTATACATTCTGACCACTCTCACAGGTATGTAATGATATGCTATTGTTTTAATTTTGACCTCTCATAACATACGATGTGGAGCAGTTTTTCATATGCATCCCTGCCATCAGTTTATCTGCTGTGGTGAGGCGCCTCTGAAGATTACTTTTTATCTGGCCATTTTTTTTCTTGTTGTTGGGTTTTCTTGTTGTTGTTATTGGTCTATTTCAGATAGCATCTTTTACAAATATTTTCTCAGTTTATGGCTTGTCTTCTCATTTTCTTGATGTCTTTCTCAGAGCAGAAGTCTGTAATTTTAATGAAGTACATTTGCCCACCCCCTTGCACATTTTTTGTGAATTATGCTTTTGATGTCTTTTCTAAAGAGTATTTTTTATAATCAAGTCCATCTGGGTATATTATTTGGTTTTCCTCTAGAACATTTACAATTTTATTTATAATGTAGTTCATTTACTTATCCCAATTGCATTATGTAACAAAGTACCACATATTGGATAAATTTACAAATAGTAAAAAATATAGTAATTTATAAAAACTATAAATTGTTTACTTAATTCTAGAAGATGGACATCTAAGATCAAGAAACAAAAGGATTTGATTGTACAGTAAAGTATCTCTTCTCTCAAGATGATGCCTTCTGTCTATATTCTCATGGGGCAGATGGGGAAGGTCTCCTGGAGAGGTAGATGTTTGTGCTTCACACCCAGAAGTAGAGGAACAGACAAAAGATCTAAGATGGTTCCCCACTGCCCTTATATAAGGTGCCAATCTTCTTCACGGAGGCAACGTTCTGATAGCTGATCACTTTCTAATGACCTGGGTTCTTAATAGAGTTTTACCGTTAAGTCACTGTATCCAGGTTGTTTATTTTCAAACAAGGCACCACTATTTAACTCAGGCTTCCTTGGAAGTCACTATGTAAGATAGACTGGTATTGGACTTACAGAAATCTGCCCTGCCTCTGCCTCATGAGTGCCGGGAAAATGTTATGTGTCGCATGGCCAGCATTGCTGCTGTTATTTGAAATGTTCATCAATTTATAAAAGGTATCTTGATCACATCCAACTCCCACTCCCTCCCTTTATATTCCCCTTTCGCCAGTATATCTTCCTTCCTGCTTCAAGTTCTCTTAAAAGCTAACTCACTGAGTGTCGTCAGGCTGCATGTGGTGTGAGGCTGTCCGTTGGTGCATGGGGAATATGCCGTTTGCCACACTTCATAGAAAACTGGTCCGTCCCCCTGCAGCAGTCTGCAATTGTGCCTCAGCTAGGGGTGGGGACTTAGCAGCCCCTGCTCCAGTGGTTCTTGACCTTCCTAAAGCTGCAATCCTTCTACCGTTCCTCAGGTTGTGGTGATCTCAACCATAAAATTATTTGGTTGCTATTTCATAACCGTAATTTTGCTAACTGTTATGAATCATAATGTAAGTATCTAATATGCAGGATATCTGACATGTGACCCCTGTGGCAAGGTCAGTAAGTCCCCAAAGAGGTCACCACCCCAGGATGACACGTTCCTCCCTACTCTGCACTAGAGTTTTTTAACATGCTTGATCTTTTACAAGGAGCCACAGTTTCTGTGAGTTCATCTATGTAACAACCATGCCTTGTCCAGTGGACAGCATTTCACAGCGCACTTCTCCATCTTCCAGCTCTTAGATTCTTTTTTCCTCTTCGGTGATATTCCCTGAGCCTTGTGGGGATGTGGAGTGGAACCCGATATCAGTGTCCCATCTACAGCTGAGGGGTCATAGTCAAGCAATTCATAGCACTTTGAACAGTTAGGACTCTGCATTAGCTACCCCCTCACACAAAATAAAAATAAAACTTGATAAATAAATTCCAATGAGAAAATAGATGGGGAGGGGATAGGGATAGTCACTATTTCAAGAGGCTGGTTCTTCCCAGCTGAATGCATATATACTCTGTAATCACAACAAAAATCTTAGCAAGTAGTTCTGCAGCCATTGGCACACCAAATTATCTAAAGTTTATATGCTGAAGCAAAGGAACATGCAACATAATATTAAAGAGAGAGCAAAGTTAAATAGCTGACTTCAGGATTTAGTATAAACCTACAGTAATCAAATCAATGTAGTGTTGTTAAAGAATAAACAGATGAATTCATCAAACAGGCTTTGGAGCCAAAAAAAACAGACACCTCCAAAAAGGTAACTGGTCTTTAACAAAGGGCCAAAGGCAATACAATGGGGCAAGGATGCTATTCCAACAAATGCTGTTAGAACTGGACTTCCACAGACTTAACAACTGTATAGTTTTAAGATGCCTTAAAAATTTTAAGTCAAGTGCTGGCCCACATGTCCCAGAGGTCCAGATTTTAATTTCTGTCAACCTTGAGCTTCTTATCACTGTGTGTGTGTGTGTGTGTGTGTGTGTGTGNCACACACACACACACACACACACACACACAGTGATAAGAAGCTCAAGGTTGACAGAAATTAAAATCTGGACCTCTGGGACATGTGGGCCAGCACTTGACTTAAAATTTTTAAGGCATCTTAAAACTATACAGTTGTTAAGTCTGTGGAAGTCCAGTTCTAACAGCATTTGTTGGAATAGCATCCTTGCCCCATTGTATTGCCTTTGGCCCTTTGTTAAAGACCAGTTACCTTTTTGGAGGTGTCTGTTTTTTTTGGCTCCAAAGCCTGTTTGATGAATTCATCTGTTTATTCTTTAACAACACTACATTGATTTGATTACTGTAGGTTTATACTAAATCCTGAAGTCAGCTATTTAACTTTGCTCTCTCTTTAATATTATGTTGCATGTTCCTTTGCTTCAGCATATAAACTTTAGATAATTTGGTGTGCCAATGGCTGCAGAACTACTTGCTAAGATTTTTGTTGTGATTACAGAGTATATATGCATTCAGCTGGGAAGAACCAGCCTCTTGAAATAGTGACTATCCCTATCCCCTCCCCATCTATTTTCTCATTGGAATTTATTTATCAAGTTTTATTTTTATTTTGTGTGAGGGGGTAGCTAATGCAGAGTCCTAACTGTTCAAAGTGCTATGAATTGCTTGACTATGACCCCTCAGCTGTAGATGGGACACTGATATCGGGTTCCACTCCACATCCCCACAAGGCTCAGGGAATATCACCGAAGAGGAAAAAAGAATGTAAGAGCTGGAAGATGGAGAAGTACGCTGTGAAATGCTGTCCACTGGACAAGGCATGGATGTTATATAGATGAACTCACAGAAACTGTGACTCCTTGTAAAAGATCAAGCATGTTAAAAACTCTAGTGCAGAGCAGGGCGGCAGGTGTCATCCTAGGGGTGGTGACCTCTTTGGGGACTTACTGACCTTGCCACAGGGGTCACATGTCAGATATCCTGCATATTAGATACTTACATTGATTCATAACAGCAAAATTACAGTTATGAAATCATCAAAATTTTGATTGACCCCACATAGTAGTGTACGTGTATTGAAAGTTTTTTAAATTATATTTCATGTTTGAGTGAATGTGAATACTTTTTAAATTCTACATTTAATTTGTTCATTGATGATATATAGACAATTGTTATCTTTGTACTTATACTTTTTTAATTGGTCATTAATTCTAACAGGTTTGACATTTAAAATGTTTTCTATACAGGCAAGATATATATCTAGTCTCTTGGAACTTCTTTAAACATTGTTTTTGGTGTAAAGTAGTTGTATTTTAGTGGTTCTAAGTATAGATTTACTTTAATTTATCTTGCTTTTGTATTAAATTGGGCTTACTAAAGATGTATGTCTGAATATTTCATCAGTTCCGGAAATTTTTTGACATTTGCAAATTTTCTCTATATTTATTACTCTTTTGAAATTTTTACTTTTTATTCAAGAGCTTAATCCTCTCTAATTTCCACTGTACCATGTTATAAAACATAAAGTTATCTATCTCTCTATATTCTTAGGTTTATGTTTGTGTACAGATGTACACTTCTCTCCCCTATTCACTGACATTTCTTTGGAGGTATCTTCTGCCATGTAACTTTCCTTTGAAATATAAGTATTAAGAAATTGTAAAACTCAGCAATGAGAAGTAAGAAATCACTGCAGATACAGCAGACAATGTTCTAAGGATATTCCATGAATAGTTTTGTCCAGCATATGTATGGCTTAGATAACATTTCAATCTCTTTGAAAACATAAGTTGCTAACAGCAACACAACAAGAAATAAAAGCTTAAATAAAATCATGTCTGTCAAAGAAAATAAATTCCCAATCTAAAACTTTTCTGCAAAGACAATTTCAGGATGCTTTGTTCTACTGCCGGTTCTACCGGGCATAGAGGACTTCCCTTACTTATTGGCTACCTCAGTACTTAGGCCTCACAAGTGCCATCAGAAATGAAAGCTAAATAGTAACCATTATGAGCTGAGTACAAATTTAAATGACAAAACATTACCCACCAAATCTGGCAAAATATAAGGGATCCATTAATCACTAAACAATATTTAATCCATGAATGCATGCCTGGCTTATCATTTGCAAACCACCCAATGTCTATAAAGAAAATAATGGCTTAGAACATCTCAACACATGCACAAAAAGGATTTAGCAAAATTTAATATTCCTGTTTAATAAAAGTTCACAGTAAATGAATAATAGAAGAGAACATTGTCAGTCTAACAAAAGGACATCTATAAAAAACCTACTGTTGGCATCATACTTAATGCTGAACTGTTATGAAATATTGATCCCTCTTCTCTGTAATCTAGAAATGGACAGAGACTTTCCCTTTTACTGTTCCTTTTTAACATTGTTAAGTAAATGTGAGTCATTTTAATAAGGCGAGGAAGAAAAATAAAGGGCACCTAAAATTAAAAGGAAAGAAGTAAAACCGCAAGTGTGTCACAGTTAACATTTTTATACTGGAGAACTCTGCGGCCTCCATAAACTACCAGAGCTAGGAAGTGGATTTAGCAAGATCATAGGATATAAGGTAAATATACAAAGTATTTGGGCTGTGGATTCTTTATGTACTCATAATGATCAAGTTCATTTTCAATATGTGACTTCTAATAATTTTAAAACTAGAAAAAGTCAACTATCTATGACGAAAATAAAACAAGCCAGCTGTGCCAAACTACAGAATATGCTACCATATAGAAAAGAAATCCTAGAGATGGCAAGAGCACACTTATGGGTTGAAATTATACTAGTGTTAAGCCATCAGTTATCCCTAGAATGATGTATAGATTCAACATAGTAATAGTAGAGGATGTAATAGGTCTAGTAGTACCAAAATAGAAGCTATTTTGAAGAAATAGAAAAGACTGTTCAAAAATGGATATGAAATACATGAGCTTTAAAATCATTTTGAGAAAAACTAAAGTTGCAGAACTTTCTAACATAACCAAAACAACATCCCTCTGCTGTATCCATGAGAATGGAATCAGGAGCCTCCTCTGTTGTGTGGGTGGCTGGCTTTTAAATGAGGTATAAACCTCTTTTTAATTAAATTTGCTTCATATACTTGATATTTCTATGGAAGAAGAAAATCCAGAGCCTTGTCTTTCTCCAGATCAAACTTAATTTAAAAAAAATCTTTGAAAAGTTGGAGAAGAACAATGTTACTTGAAAAGAATACAAAAAGCATAAGAAAGGAAGGCAGTGAGAAGTGGGAGTCTGTTCTAGTAACTTCCATTGTATGAACTTTGTTAAAAATTGAAAAGAGAAGTTCTATTCGTCAAAACAGACCCTTGAGATAACAAAACACAGACCAAGAGAAAACAACTACATAGGATAAATCTACTTTGGGGGCTTTGACTTTAGTGATTGGGCCATTTTCTTTTTGTCAGCTTAGGAATGGAATGCATTAATGAATAGGCTCATTAATAGTGCCTGGATATTTTTGTGAAAGTTTTTTTTCTAGAACATGGATGAATCATTCTGCCAGAAAAAAAATAGTTATTTGACTTTTCAGATTCCTTGCAAAATGTAACCATTTTCTCAGTAGTATTAGGCAGAAATACAGAGTACTAAAGAGACACCTTACTTCACAATTAAACAAGATTCTCCAGCTAAATCTGATCCAGTCCTTCAGAAAGCAAAGCCTGTACCTGCTAGGGGCCTGGCTAGGAGGCATTACTACAAAGCAGTAGACAAACCTACTGTGAAGAAGTAGGCTAATCTCTGAAATAAAGGAATGGGTGACGCTCTGGAAAAGGATGCTGACGTGACATGTATTTTAGGTGTTGGCTTTTATGAAAGACAGGTTCTGGCTACACACACACACACACACACACACACACACACACATGTATTCACCCATATGTGTACATGTACATTTTCCCTAACTTCAAGGGTAGCCACTTCTGTGCACTTCTAACATTTGCAGAGATGACATGTTTTCTTCTAAGAATGAAGCAATACTTTAACTTAAACCTAGAATTCATCATAACATTTGTATGCGATCTATCCAGGAGATTGGTGTCAATTAGAATATGTTTACTTGCAAAAAGGTATAGCTGTTTATGGTAGTTAAACATCAGTGCTTTTAATAGGAATTTGTTTTAGTAGCTTCTATTGTATGGGCAATGGAATTTTCTTTCTCCCTGTGAGTTTACTGGCTCCCCACACGTCCACCCTTCAACATCTCTGAGCAGAAGGAGGAGATATCATATAGACAGTTCAGGAGCTTCGGTGACTTCACATCCAAGCCTCTCAACTGAGTATGTCCTGGAGGACAAGAGGCAGAAGAGAGGATGAGAAAAGAATGGAAAAGAGCAGATGATATCAGAGGAGGGGAAAACACAGAAAGAACACAAAGAAGAAAAGGCATTGAGAATGCTACTCCCGTATTTTATGCAGGCCTCCTAGCTGCTGCTTGTCCTTTCAATCTACTGGGATAAGAAGAACCTTTTTCTGCCACTGCCTATGTGCCTGACCTTGAAAAGGCTTTCAAATGGCATTTGGCTTTGTGTGTGGAGGAAGGTGCTGGATGTTGGACTTAGGACCTCACAGATGCTAGGGAAATGCTCTCTGACTGAGCTACAACTGTAGTAATGAGGGGAAGGGGAGCGGGCCCTGCTTTTCGCCCAGCCCAGCTCCCGCATGGCTAGCTTATA
>LOEQ01002129.1:58473-90048 GCA_001685075.1 Bramus lutescens | reverse complement strand
TCTGTCTACTCCACCCAACTAAGGGCTGGCCTATCAAAAGGGCCAAGGCAGTTTCTTTATTAACCAATGAAAGTAACACAGAGACAGATGACCCTCCTACATCATGCAACCCTGGTCCTTTTTACCAATAAAATAATATCATGTGTTTTGTGTCTTGTGAATGTTAAATGAGGCAGTTTTTACGAGACGTGTATCAGCATTCCTGGTACATTAAGCCAAAGTTGAAGGGAATTAGTGTGATGGCCTCAGTGCCACACTTTCTTGCCACAAAGAAATGAATTTGCCCAGGAAGCCTGTCAAGCTATCTGTGGTGAAGAATTACTTTTTGAAATCTCCACTCCCAAGTGTATGTGATAGCTTCATAAAATGCTCTTGTTCCAAAATGGATTACCAGCAAAATGAAATGAAATGAAAGTACAAAGAGATATACAACAAAGCCCTTTATTTTTATTCTTATATTTAACAGACATAAAACTTCTGTCCAGTTGTTCTAAAAGTTACTGAATGCTTTCTGATTCTGAATGTGACTCAGGGTAGAGGGGCAGCAAAGAGTGTACTGATGGTGTTTGGTCCACAGGCTCTGAACAACATCACACTATGAGGAGCCCATCTACTCCTGAGCAGAAATATACGGGGTAGGCTTAGTGAAGAACTTGGAAAGCTTTTAGAACTCTCTTCTCAGGTGGAGACTAGTCTAAACTGATAGCTCCTTAATGCATCCAAACTAGAGAGAACACTTTGCACAAAGCATCTGCTCCCAAAAGTCCTGGAGGAAAAGTTTCTTCTGAAGATGGCAAACAGCACAGGAAACAATCAACAAGGGTTTGGAAGCAAAGACTTTCCCGAAAGATATTTTTTCCCCTCTTCTCTGAAGCTCATCTGTATCCTCTTCTGATGTTAATTATGTTACCTTGAGTCCAAATGTCTGACTTAATATCTCAAAATGATGGGTATACCAGAGTTATCAATTCATAGCACTTTGTACTTTTAAAAGAACATTTGGAACCTCAGCTTCAACCCATATCTATTGACAGTCTATCATGATGGGAGCTATATTTGGTGCCTTGGCTATGTGCCTGTTGGCAGAGCATCTTGGTGAGACTGGCAGTGTTATCAATGCCATTTGTTCCGAAATTGCCTTTCAGAGAGTTATAGAATTTGTGTGTGGTTTGATTAAAAGACAGATGTGTTAAATACAAACACTATTAATGTTTTGCTATGCTGTGGGTTTAATTATTGCTCAGAATATTTTGTCACTCCTGTTTGTTATGGTCTTCACTTTCCAGTGAGGACTGCAATCAATAAACATACAGCTAGGTAGTTCTCCTAAACATCTACCTCAAACCAGCTGTTCAGGAGGAGAATACCTTTGCTCACCCACTTTTGGACCTCTTGCCTCTAATAAACAATGATATTTTCAGAAAGGTGATAATTAGTTACATCAGTGAAGAATTTAGGTTATCTGTAAAGCAACCTAATGAAGTTGGTGATTTATTAAATATCCTCAATTTTAAAAAGGATTTTGAAATAAAAGGTGATAATCATCAACTTTAGGGGAGACTACAGAAGGACAAAGTCTCAATTGTAGTAGAAAATACTTAGACCTAGCAAACAGTGTCTGGCCACGATGGTGCCTTATAGCTTTAAAATGGTTTTAAAGTTCATATAAAGTATTAATGGAAAGATACACTGCTGATTCTGAGATTGACTTGGTTGAGAATGAATTATTAGAGGTCATGGCAGTGTGACTGGTCACGTTGCCAGTAGATATGATCTTTAAGAATATATTTTTACCTGTGTTTTTTCATTCAGTGAACATTATTAGCTGAGCTCCTTCCTCAGCATCAGCACACTATTCTGGACACAGAGAAAATTAGAAGACAGAGGCAGAAGACACCTCTTTCTCATGGAATTTGTATTGTATAGAAGGATAGAAAGTAGAAAGTCAAGTGATTAAACAAAGAGCATTTTAGTGACACGTGCCCTTAATGAAATAAAACAGATTGGTAGACTAGAGTATTACATGTAAAGAGATGGTTTTGATTTTTTTTAAGGGAACCCATAAATTTTTATTGGTGTTATTCAAAGGATTATGGCAAGGGGTTACTTACAAGATCCAGCATGACTAAAATACAAAGCAGCTGCAATACAAAAGGCCCAGTCTAACACCAGATCGCTACTCAGCTCTCTGCACAACTTGCAGGCAACTCGGTGGGTAGGAGACTCTGTTCTCACAGCCCAGATGCTCAGAGCCTCCTCCCCAACATTGTTTTTTAACCTTTTGTAACACCAGGGAGTGCCCTTGGAGAATCTTGTGATCTTGTAAGTTTTTGCTTTCCCAGATAGGTGATGTTTTATTGACTTCCCAAGGCTTATGAGCCAACATCATCCCCCTAGAGGAACTGTAGATTTTGTCATCAGGAAAGAACCCCTGAAGTGAAGGGGAGAGAGAGAGAGAGAAAGACAAAGATGTGACCCATGCAAAGCTTGATAAACCACAGTAAGGACTTTGGATTTTAACAGTGGGAAGCCAAGGGAAGAACCTTCAACAGTGGGGTTCTATATTTGTTTTACTTTAAAAGTTATCTGCTCCTCTTCTGTGGTGGGAATCGGAGGTTGGGATTAGAGTATAAGCAGGAAGTCAGGGAGTTTATTGGCTGCTACTGTTGGGGGGGGAGCATCAGGGAAGAAATGACAGGTAGATTGGACTGGGTTAATAATAGTGATGTTGAAGAGAGATTGCAATAACTACTAGGAATCACTAATGAATGGAGTGGCTTGAGTTTGACTTCAGAAAAGGGCAGAATAGATAGTGACTCTAGCTTGAGGTAGAAGAAATTAGAAGAGAATTTAATTGGAGAAGAAATTAAAATGTTCATATTGGCCACCTTGAATTTTAAGTGACTGCTTAATATTCAAATACCTAATGTCCGGTAGGCAGGTAGGCAGTCACATGGAATAAAGAGAAAGGGCAGACCCCACAAAGAATGGACGTGGTTGGAGGCCCACAGCTCCTGGTGCAGGCTGTGTGATTTGAAGAAGTCCAGGCGCTAAGCCTGAACAATGGGACGAAGTTTGAGGGGATTCCTAACATTTCTGAACGTAAGAATGAGTGGATGTGGGTATGAGGGTTGTGGAAACACCACACCCTCTCCACTGTGTTGTTCAAATTCCAGACAGGAGCAAGAAATCTGCCTAAACCAGGTCCCTAAACTCTCTCTTCCTCCCCCAGCTTCCCCTTTATCTCCACCGTCTCCTTTCCCCACCACTGGCTGGAACCTAGTGGCTTTGAACCTTCTTTTGAATTCTACTTGTCCAGTCGAAAGCAGAAGATGGTGTTTGTTTTCGCAAGCAAGAATTTTTTATGATTAAACTACGACATTGAATCTTTTTTGAAAGGATTCTTTATAATATCTGGGGATGTAGGACAGATTTTGGGGGATCTAATGCCCACTACAATACATATCCCCACAGATTGGTGAGTGTGTAACGGCCAGTCTGGAAACAGCTCTCACTCACGCCTCTGAGCACAGCACATACCCTCCTCTGCACCGCCACAGGTTTTGGAGAGGGAGTCGCTTGCTCTGCTGCCTCAGAGGAGTGCAAAATGTGTCTCTTAAAAGAACACAGCCATTTGTTCTCTGTCAGGATGCCTCTTTCATCCTGTAATTAGAGTGCTGGGGGGGGTGTGGGTGGGGGAGAAAGAAGAATACGAACCGCTCCTACTTCACCATGACTTATTCTTCCTGCACCACAGGGTTTTGAACCCAGTGAAATATTGTGACTGAAACATACACTATTATATGCGTACAGAGAGAGAGGAAGCGACGTGTGTGCCTTTGAGTTCATGCCTTGATAGTATCTGTGTGCCAAACTGAGGTGGCACAGACTGGTAGGTAATTAAACAGAGCGAGAGAGCTGAATTCTGCTTTGTAGCTCTGTCTTTCACTGTTTCCTAACCCTTCCAAAGCCCCAAGGGCTTTTATAGTCCCTTCTTGAAAGGTTTTGTTGTTTAGTCTTTGCAAAGCCTGGGACTGAAACCAGGACCTCATGTGTGTTTGCTAGGCAAGTGCTATGAACTGAGCCATGCTGTGGTCTGCCACCACGTGAAAACTGCCACTTGTCATCGCACACAGTACGTGTTATTCCATGATCAGCTAGTGGAAGGGAACAGAGAAATTAGTGGAACAAAGAGCGCAGCTTTCAAGAATATTTGCCAGGTTTGTTTTGATTTTTTTTCTCAATTTTATTTGCAGCAGTAGCAACAATAATTTCCTGATTTTGTTTGGCTGAAAATCATTAGCATCTTTCTAGCATGTGCCAGTAGGGGATGAGGAAGGTTGGTGGAGAAGCCAGCCTGACTCTGTCCAATCCCCAGGGAGGATCTTTGTAGCAGTGGCCACATCTCCTGCAGATAACACAGCCTTGATGCTATTGGCCCTTCTGGCCTTTAATATAAATGTGTTATGAAATCCAGCTGAGTTCTGTGCAGAGATGATCTCCTGGTCTTCCTCTACTCCGAAGCCTGCTTTGCCCAGTGCCTGTTTCACTTTGGTTCATTTCACTCCTTCCTTCTTGGCCACTAAAACCCTTGAGGATGTCTTTGATTCATCTCTTTATTATGCTCCATGTTGGAGAGGTCAGTGTGTCCTCTTAGCTCTACCTTCAGATTATAATCAGAACTTCACAGTTTCTCAGCAGTCCCACTCTGCCCACGGCCAAGGTCATCTGGATATGTTCTAGAAGGCTTTGCTGATTTTCTGATTTTCTCTCTAAGTCCCCTTCAGTTTCTTCTCAACAAGGCAGCCAGAGACAATTTTTTTTTTGCAAACTTCAGTCTTGTAATTATTCTGCTCCATCCCTAGTGATAGTTTTCTAGCTGAACTGTGGAAAGTCAAACCTTCAGAGAGCCTCCCTCTACATCTGCCCTCACACACAGTCTGGCCTCATCTTATTCAGCTTCCACTTACTCAGTTCTTGGTATGGGAGGTCCTTCTGTATATGTGTTGCTTTTTATTGGTTAATAAATAAAGCTGCTTTGGCCTATGGCAGGGCAGAATATAGCCAGGCTGGAAGGGATATATAGAGAGAGTAGGCGAAGTCAGGGAGATGCCATATAGCTGCCGAAGGAGAAGGATACACGGGAACCTTAGGAACCTTATTGGTAGGCCACAGCCTCATGGCAATACACAGACTGATAGAAAAGGGTTAATTTAAGATGTAAGAGCTAGCTAGGAACACACCAGAGTCATTGGCTTAACAGCGTTGTAATTAATATAGTTTCTCTGTGATTATTCGGGTCTGGGTGGCCTGGAAATAAACGAGCAGTCTCCTACTACAAGTATCCTCTGACCATATGGCCTCATTTCTTTCATCCAGTGCATACACACACACACACACACACACACACACACACACACACACACATATTGCTGTGTTCCAAAGCCTTGTCCTGGATGTCCCCTCTCTCCCTGGAGTGCTCCTCCCCAGATATATCTATACAACTCCCTACTTTGTACACCTCATGCCACCTCTGATGTATTCTCATTGAGGCCTTCGCTGGTCACTCAACCAAAAACTCTATCCTTCCCTTCGTACTTACTGTACATTTTTTCTGCTTTATTTCCGCTTGAGCACTTGTCAGTGTACTCCATGCTATATGCTCTCCTCACCTCCTTTTCTGTATTTGCCTTGCATAGTGATGCAAATGGTATGGGGACAGATATTTTTCATTTATCATTGATATTGACTAACATCGTATTTAAGTTACTTCTGCTTCACTGTGACAAAAATACTTGACAGAAACCAAGTAAGAGTGTTGGGGGTTAGTCTAGCTCATGTTTTCAGATGGTCCAGTCCATCATGGTGGAGAAAATATAGCAGAGCATCTCAATTCATAACCTTCTTTCAGGCCGGAAGGCAGAGAAAGGCTGATGATAGGATTTCATTTTCTCCTTTTAATCTATCTGTACCCCAAGCCCATGGAAGAGTGCTGCCCACTTTCAAGGTAGATCTTTGTCCCTCTGTTAATTCTCTATAGAAACACTCTCACAGACATACTTGGCGGGGTGCTAGGCCATCTTCTAGGCTATTCTAAATCTGGTTACATTGACAATGATGATCAACCATCACAACCATATTCTAAAACAATGTCTAGCATGTGGCAGGCACTTGTAAATTGTGTTTTGGAGATGGGATGGATATATACAGAGGAAGGCCTTGGTAATAACTTATCTCTATTATAAAATATTTTCAGGAATGTCCTTAGTACTTACAAGAAACAGAATATGTTAGATGCCAGACTTTGGGCCCCTCACCTGTGTTTCAGTCCTGACAATGACCATTTAAGATGGGTGTGATATTTATTCTGAGTTTACAAACTGAGAACCAGGATTAAGGGCTTTAATCAAAGTACAGCTGGGATCCAAGCCCATGTCTGTCCAACATCAGAGTCTTTTGTAGTTATACTTCAACACTACATATTATATCAGATTTTAGATTAAAAAGCAATGCAGGAAATAGAGTTCCACTCATTCATTATCCCCTTTATGTGAATGGCCAGACCTTCTTTCCCTGTATCTGCAAAATAAAAGACTTCAGTATTAGAAGATAAAGCAAAACTGTTATTCTTTCTTTAAGTTCATATAGGTCAGCCTCCACTTGTTGCAGACCTTGGGCTGACAAGCCAGTGCCATTCTCTCTACTTTAGTTTATCTGAAGAGGAAAATTAGGCTAGGCTACATTTCTTTCTCATGTCTTGGTCACTTGATATCCTGATCTGAGAGACCTGTGGTCATTCATTCATTGTCATGGATATAGAGCAGAGGGGCAGAGGCTAGGGACATCATGTTATGTAATGCCAATTACTTGCCCTAACCAATTTGGAGATGAATTTCCGCTCCTAGGAGGAGCCTTCCAAAGTGCCTGGTTTTGAGTGTGGATGACAGAGTATGTCTGAACATTTGTACTTGCACACTAACCCTGCTTATGAGAGTCAACACTAGATCAGATTTTGCTGAAGGCCAGGTTCTGTTTTAGCCATCTTTTATTGACAAGCTAAGTCTCCTTAAATCCTTCTTGGAATGAGTCAAGGGTTAAGACATAAATAACTATAATGTTACTGAACTGTGTGACCTTCAGTAAAGTGTTTGCCTTCTCTAGGGCTATGTTTGCTTCTCTGGAAAGTGGGAAAAAGGTTCCCTGACTTCATAGACTGAAAACATAATGGTAAAAAGTCTGCTTCCCAACACAGCTGTGGTTAAAGCAAGGCCCACCTTCAGAAGCCAGCCTGACTCTCCTGATTGCTGTCTTTGTTTCATAATGTTAAGGTTGAACATGATTTTCTTGGTGTCTAACCTAAATCCATCCTTCCTAAAACAAGGATCATAGAAGAATATTGGCAAGGTTCCCTTGTGGGTAACCAAACCTGCTGAAATCATGGACTCTGAAGATTAACAGGAATGTGATCACGTGGCATTTGTGTGCTGCACAAAGTCTATCTGCATATGCTTCAGGGTGCTGGTGTGAGCTTGTCTGTCTGTGCCAATGTGTGTGTGATGAGGCATGCAAGTGTGTACAGAAGTGTGGGTAAACAGATCTTTGAGTCACACAGGCCAGTCCATCCTGGCAGGCTTTGTCTTCCTTTCGGGTTGCCATGACAGCAGCCAGAGCCTCTGCATCAGTAAACAAAGCTCCCTGTATGCACTGAATCAGGAGCAGCACTCTGGAGCTAGGGGATAAGCCAAGAGCCAGCATTTTCCCCCAGAGAGTTTTACAGCAGGCTTTCCAGAACATTTTGTCAGTAGACGAGTGGAGCAACCACCTTCCAGGTATTCTGAGATGCTGAGGTGGCATAGCATGGATTAAAGCAAGTTAATGGCCCCCACTTCAAGTCCCTAAGACTCAGCAAACATTATGATAAATCTTATATCTGTGGTTGGCCAAAGCCCCTTCTATCATCTCCTGACGGACTAGCATTAGTCACTTTATTAATACAGAAATCATCTACATTGTGAATTACCTATGACAATACCTCCTTATAGCTCGACAAATTCACAAAGTAGAAATCAACCTTCATATTCATATAAGAATTATTTGCAAATGAACTCTCTGTTTTCTTTTTACCCCTTAAGGCATGTATGATGAATGTTAGGGACATCCTTCCTTGTCTGAGATTATCCATGCAATACTTCTACTTTATCTTATTGTGAAAATCTAGAATTGACTGTATATTAGAGTTGGTTTTTAACAATATATGGCTCCCATGGAAAGTACTAGAAAACAAAAGCAGTCACAAACATAAATCCAATAACAAGGTTGGAGGAGTTCTTTACCAGATGACATAAAATCAGGCTTCTTCAGTCCCATAACTGAAATTTTGGAATATGAACTTAGCATGCACATACAGAGAGCAGAATGGAGGGTCAGCCAGACCCAACTCTAGTTCACCTTCTTCCAGGCTGTCTGTGTCTTAAGGGAACCTGCATATGATCCTTCCTGGGGATTGAGTGGGAAGAGGGTCTGTTCAACATTATGAATCACAAGAGTAGGAAAAGGCCATTTTCTACAGTGAAGCCCAATTCAGATTTTTGTGACTGTAGTGTCTCTTTACAGATCACTGTTCCTAGAGCAGACTTGTTACAGCTTCTGCTTGGGAGTGTGTGTGTGTGTGTGTGTGTGTGTGTAGGCCAAAGGACAACCTTGAGTGGTATCATTCCTCAGGAGCCATTTACCTTTTGCCATTTGTTTTTTGAGACAGTCTCTCATTGGCCAAGGCCTCAACAGTTAGCCCAGACCAGTAGTTCTCAACCTTCCTAATGCTGTTACTTTTTAAGCCAGTTCCTCAACTGGCCCCCAATCATAAAACTACTTTGGTTGCTAAGTCATAAATGTAATTTTGCTATTGTTATGAATCATGATGCAAATATCTGATATGCAGGATATCTGATATGCAACCACTATGAAAGAGTTGCTCAATCCCCAAAGGGGTCATGACCCCCCAGATTGAGCACTGGGCTAGACTGACTGGCCAGTAACACCCAAGGATCTTCCTTTTGACTGGGATTACAAGTATGAGCCATTACATCTGGCTCAGTTTGTGGTGGGCTCTGAAGTTTGGATTCAGGTCCTCATGCTTGCAGGTAAACACTATTCCCGGCCCCTTGTGGTTACTTCTAATGTCAGTTCTGATTGATGAGGAAACTAAGAAGTCCCCTCCCTGTCCACTAGTAGCAGATGCTGCCAGAATCCTTTGCTCTGAGAACAGACCTGGTGGTACTTCTGTTACATCCCATGCTGATGTATTTTATTCTGGTGTGTAATTCTAGAGACTAGACACAGCACATTAGAGCTCTGTTACACCATGGGTACAGAAACACCGAATGGCACTGATTATCTATGATCATCTCCTAAACGCAGGTGTGTGTCAGAAGACCTCCAAAGAACTGACCACCCTTCTACCAGAACTCTCCTTTGACTGAAGAAGGTGGATCAGGAATTTAAGGCCAGCCTTGGCTATATTAGTGAGTTTGAAGCCAGCCTGGGCTATAGTAAGTGAATTCAACATGGAATAGAAAGAAGGTGGGATTTAGAGTTATGGTTTCTTTCTGTGGTTCTCTGGCCTTGGACTCTTGCTATTTCAGAGAGCTACTAGCCAAGAGCTAGTTGTAAATTCAAGACATAAGTATATTTGAAAATATGGAATGGAAAAAGACATTGGTTGGCTATATCCAGCTAAGTGGTGGACCATGGAAGGGCTTGAGCTCTTTGAACAGCCAGACCTGGGTGCTTATATCAGCTCCATGTCTTAGAATAGATCAAATGACTTAATTTTTACATTGGAAATGAAAATTCCTATTTTACTGCCTTTTCAGAATAGATGTAAAGAGTGAATGAGCAACATGTATGAAGGGACTTGATGAATTAAAAGATAAATGCTATTAATCATGGTTCTTACTTGGGGTTTGGAAGTTTAAGACGACAATGATCCTTTAAAAAGATGAGTAATAGCACAAAATATATGAAATGAAGGAAGACACATACTTAGTTGAGAAACCAAGTAGGTACCCATTTCAATGGTCCAGGCAGAGAAAATGAGGTCCAGGGTAAAGGCGGTGAGGACGGAAGGGAAGGTGGGTTCAAGTACTATTTTGACAGTATAACCAACAGAACAATGACACTAATAAGACAGGAGGAATGAATTAAAGAACCACAGGTAAGAATGTTGGTGAGTAGTGATGCTATGAATTACCCAGGTCACGATTACTTCTTAATTGTTGAAATCCAGAAAAGAAGATAACAGGAAGCATCCCCGGGCTTGAGTTCTACTACCCAGACCCTCACTACCTTGGGTCACTCTTTTACTTCTTCCTTCATAGTACCTTTAGTGACTCATTACATCTTCAACCAAGCATATGCCTTGTCCCCATATCCTCAACTTGATGGCAACCATTGCTATTGGGTTGTATACAGAAATTCCAAGCAAAGCACGAGCAGGCATCTGTCTGTATCCTGTTACACCAGCATCCCATCCCCTCTGTTGCAACTATGTTATTTCCTTCAGTGCCTTACTCCTTTCTTCTTCCACCAACTTTAGGGATCAGCTGGCAGGACTCAAGCAGGGGCTGTACTCCCTTTCTGTCTGGATATGGTTAGCTTCCAACTGTGCTCCTATGCCACTACAGTAGCAAGGGGTGGCTAGCCTGGGAGGGTGATAGTTAGGAGGCATTGGTAGAGGTAGTTTCTGAAGAAGCCCAATAGTAGGTGACTGGTTCCTTCCCATCTGTTAACCCATTGGATAAGCTCATCTTTTTCTCTTCCACGGAACTGTGAGTACCATCCATTTACTGCTTTTCCTTCCTTTTCTTCTGTCTCTTTCTTATCTTCCCCCTCCTTTCATGGAGCTTAAGACTTTGTGTCTGTGTGTGTGCATGCACATGGAAATCAGAGATAAACCTTGGGCATTAGTACTCAGGAGCCATCATCTACTTTATTGCTTGAAACTGGACCTGATGTTGAACTAGGTTAGTTAGCCAGTGAGGCCTAAGGACCTACCTGAAGACAGCTAGATTTCTCCATTTCCCCCGTGCTGAGGTTACAAATGCATGTCACCAGGCCTGGATTTTTGACATGGGTCCTAGGGGTCAAGCTATGGGGCCTCATCCTTGTGCACCAAGAACTTTACCAGCTAAGCTCTCTCCCAAGCTCTAAGATTTAGCCTTTGTAAAATAAACAAACAAACAAACAAACAAACAAATAAATAAATAAAATGCCATGGAGTAGCTTTGTTCCTCTCCCTGTCACCGGCTCTTCCTTACTCTTGACCTTCTCTTCAGCTATTCCTCACTCTTGCTGCCCTCTGCCTTACTCACCTTCCCACTCTTTCTGGGAGCCAGGTTCTGACTCGTTGTTTCTTCCTTTCGTATTTATTAAATAAGTTGTCCACTAAATAAAATGGACACCAGCCATCAGAAGCCCGTTAGTCCTTCGTGTTATAAGTGATACTGTCCTTCAGAGTCATTCCCTATTAACACCATGATATACTGGACACCGTGGCAGCATGGTTTGACTTTGCATCCTTGAAAGTTATTTTAATACTTAAGCCTTAATTGCTGTAGATGGAGGCTGCTCATTCGTTCCTGGGCACCCAGAACTGAAACAACCACACAGAAACTATATAATTTGCACTACTGTTTGGCCAATAGCGTAAGCATATTTTTAGCTAGCTTTTATATCCTAAACTTACCCTTGTCCATTAATCTGTGTATCGCCACAGGGCTGTGGCTTACCGGGTAAAGTTCCATCCCTGGTGTCTGTCTCCAGAGGGGCTATATGGCTTCTTGCTCACTCTGCCTACTCTGTCCTCCTCTATCTGCTTGGAATTCCTGCCTTGCCCTAGTCTGCTAAGCCACTGGCCAAAACAGCTTCATTCATTAACCAATAAAAGCAAAACATCAAAGGACTTCCCACACCAAATTGCCTCCTCTACAGATGGGAATGTTAACAGTATTGTATTAGTGCCTTCTGAGGATTAGATGAGCTGGTGGGCCTGAGACTGGCATACACTCATTGGCAAATATACTTTAGTCACTTACCCAAAGCATGAAGGAGGGAAGTGCCTTTGAGAGGTTCAAGGATGCCATTGTGGCTAAAGACATGAACCATTCTGAAGCAGATTGTCAAATACTTAAAGAAACTCTTTTCGGCACAGAGCAAGCAGAGTAAAGGATGGGGAGGCCTCTGTCTGAGGTGGAATGCAGCTCCCTTCTGTGGAACACTAGAGGGAGATCACCTTGCAGCTTGGGTAAAGGGAAAGTAGAAATAGGGTAACTAGAAGCTATCAAATACTCACTCTTGCTTCCCTCTTTCTCTTCATCATGACATTGTGCAAACTCAGGGGATTGTTCTTGTTGTCCACAGGGAATTTGCCAAAGAAAGAGAGAGAGTGGAGAACCGTAGAGCGTTCATGAAGCTGAGGCGCCAGCAACAGATTGAGAGAGAGCTGAATGGCTACCGTGCCTGGATAGACAAAGCAGGTAAGGCCTAGCATTAGGGGAGAGGAAGTTGAATGGCTACCGTGCCTGGAGAGACAGAACAGCTAAGGCCTGGCATTAGGGCACTGGTGGGTAACTGGCCATGCATAGCTGACTAACCTTGCCCAGTACCTCTTAGACTCCCATGCAGTGGGCAACCTAGACTAGAGCAGGGAGAATTGCTGAGAGCCCTGTGAGGGTTTAGCTCCCTCCCCTTCTGTTTGGAGATGATCTAGGGTCTGACCCTCTCTCTTTTTTCAACTAAATACCTTCCACATGAAGTGTTATCAAGCTGAACTCAGTAAAGGAGAACAAGTCAGTCTGGTGATACTGTATGCTTTGCCCCACCTTAGGACTGATAATCCTTGGATTCAGCAAATAAAGATTGAGTGCCTACTTAGTGCCAGAACTCAGAGTACAAAGTTGAGCCAAATAGCCTACCATGCCTCCAAAGCTCATGTCTCCTAGAACTCATTCTTCTGCAATTGGGAAGGAAGCGATAAACAAAATAACTCCCAACTCACAAGAAGGTGATGAGTGCAGTGGAGGAAGCAGATCAAGCAGAGCTGTGTTGGGGGGTGGTTGTGCTCCAGTTTCCCACAAAAGGGTTCTGCATGAACTTGTCTGTGTAGAGACTTGGAGGAGATGAGCCATTGGCCTTGGGGAGAGCTGGGGGAGGAGACTCAACTCCAAGTCCTCCTTAAGGGATTGGCCACTGCTGCTCTGCTACAGAGGGGAAGAGAACAAGGCAGGAGTGGCAAGAGACAGTGTGAAGGCATTCACAGCAGTTCCGTGTGTAACCTGCTGGGCCACAGGACATTTCCTAATGAGCAGAGGTGCCGTGACTTGGAATCTTAAAGAGAAGTTATGTTTGCAGCACTGGAGTTAGACCACAGAGGACAGGGCCAGAGGCATGGAAGAGATGAGGGTGTGGACCCCTGCAGCTGTTCAGGCAGGAGATAGGAGTGAGGGGAGCCACCTGGTACCTAAGCCATCTTCACTGCTCACTCATGGAAATAATTTGGGCCCAGCTATAGGAATGGGTCTAGACCTACCATGATGGCATTAGTGCAGAGTCACTAGAGTCAAGGTGGATCAGGTGCTTATGAGAGACATCAACCACCTAGTATCTAACAATAAAAAGGAAGCGTTTGCTTTTGTTATTATTTTAAAGACTGGATTGCATCAGTGTTATATAACTTCATTTTCCTCCAGAGCAAAGAGTGATGTTTATTTAATAATTAAAGAAAAACTTGCACATGACAGTCAGTATCTTTTCTATTCCTAATAGAAAGCCAACAATAAGTGTGAAGTCACAATGGGACAATAAGAACCATAATTTGATGCTAATTCTAGGAGCCCCATTCTTCCATAGGAACTTGCAATGATGCAGTTACACTTAGTGTGACCACCAACACCCCAAAGCCCTCTTTAAGCTCAGAGTCAATTTTTTATTGTCTATGAGGGCTGAGAAGGGATATATAGGATTAGCACCCAGACCACATACTCCCTGATTTGGACATCCACATTTTCAGTCATCCCTGGAGGCAGGAGCTATGCTGACAATTGTGTGTCCATTTCATCCCTTTCTCCTCCAAGCCTATTGAGTAGGGGTGAGAGGAACATAAATCTCTCCTCCCTCTTCCCAGAATGGTAAGTAAGTCCTTCTGACCATGGGAAGGCAAGCTGAACTGCCTCCAGGCCAGACAGCCAGATTGAAGTTTCCAACTGTCCTTGGCATCCTCAGCAGTGGAGCCATCTGACAAACTGCTGAGTGAGCTGGCAGCAAATCCAGGAACGACTTTTCCCAGACCCGATCATGACCCCACTCAGGGTCGGGTGCCATGGAACGCTGCTCTTTTGCAGTGTGCTTTTCTAATCCTTGAAAAATTCCAACGTTTCCCTTTCTCCCAGTAGCCAGTTCTCTTCCCCATCTAAGAAAAAAAGACACACTGAAAAGTCAAATTGTGCTTCCTGGCCCTTCTCTTTGCAAGTGGAGTGAGAGTGAATCAGAGACATATGGGTTACATTTCCCTGGAAAGACTCAAGTTAGAAAGCGGACTTGGCAAAAGGCATTGGTGGGGGCAGGGTGGTTTGAGCACATCCAGATCCCTTGAAGTGTTTCTCAGAAGTCCTCAGCAGCTCTCCACATCTTCCATCTGCCCAGGGAGCTCTCAGATCTGCCCATTTCAAAGCCAGGCACTGTGAGTAGCAAAAGTGACTTCTGGGTAAGGTAATTAAGTTTGCTATGAGATAGTATATCAAGGACTTGATTTTATAGTGGTACCCTACAAATGTGCTCTGAAGTGTCTCAAAAACTGAGTATATCTGCATGAAGGAGCACCCCACCTGTGACACTTTATCTGCTAATGTGGAATTTCACTAGAGGCTGTACTTGAAGACCTCAGATAAACATTCAGGATGTGCTGTAATGGCTATCCTGCATGGTAATGTCCAAAGCTCAAAATGTTCCCTGGGAAACATATTCTATACGCTCTCAATTTTATATGCAGGTTAGAATTACACTAATAGCTTTACCCTTTTCTACCTGCCTACAAGTGCTTGTCTACTTGTTATAAGTGCTTCAATTAAAGCATTGCTTAGTAAGGTCTGCTGCAAGCTTTTGCCCAACAGCTTGTTCTTTGGAAATGACTGTCAAAGTGTCTATGGGCTATAGTAGGGTTGAGATCAAAACTTAACCCTATCACTCTTAGAGGGACACCTTGGAACTCATCAGACACAGGACAGAGAGGCTGTTTTATTTGTACCTTTGAAGAGGTTTCTGGTGAGTTTTACTCATAAGTCTTAGTAGAAATAATACTTATCAGCTGGTGACAGCTCACTGAAGTACAGGACTGCTCCTGAAGAGAGGGAGCCTGGGAGAAGCGGTTCTAGGAACCATGTGGTATCTTTTCACATACCAACAAAGGAGTGTATGTTCTGGTACCAATGGGTCCTTAATTCGCTGGCGCCCACCGTGCATTCAGGAATTGGTTCTGACACTAAACATCACCTGAAAGTAGTACACACCCTACAGGTTAAAGCCTTAGTCCTATTAGGCTATCCAACTTTAGAAACCAGAAAGTGCGATCCCAGATGGGCCCCGATTCTGCCTGTCCAAATAGACATTTGGAAATTCTTACAATCCCTTCCTCTTATCAATTCAGTGATTATTTTTTTTTTAAAGAATAACTTCTGGACATCAGAAAAAGGCTCCTTACTGCTTACTATAAAGGATGCAGCTCATAAACGGTATAGGCTATAGAAGCACAGGATAATGTATAGGATGAGGCTCAGCAGCCCGCAAGCGCACAGAAGTGTTCACTGACCCAGAAACTCTCCTCTCCATTGTTTGAGAAGTTTGTAGAGGTTTCCTTTTATGGGCATGTGGGGTTAAATTGTTGGTCATTGGTAATAGCGCTGTGACTCCAGGCTCTCTTCTCTTCCTCAAAGGTAGAAAATTGAGTATAAGAATTTTACCTGTGTGATCATGTCATTGAGGGTTTTTGGCTCCCAGCTCCTATCCCTAAATTATCCAGGTTATCCAGGGCCCTTTCCTGCTGAGTCATCTCATTAGCATACAAAAGACAGCTCTGTGCCAGGAACCAGAGATAAAAATGTATGTGTGTACCTATAATTTTTTTTATTATACCACAGGGGCCGATTCAGAGTGCCCCTCAGCTCAAGCACTGCTCAACCAAGAGGGCAGAGCTGGTGGGGACACATAGAAGCACACCTTAAACCCTGCCTTTGCTCCAGGGACCCTTGGGCTCTTCCTTGGCCCTGCCTTAGAGTAATGAACATGTAAAAGTCAAAACATGGCCTCACTTCCTAAATGGGGAGACAGATGGTGTGGCCTGGAAGAGAGGAAGAAGGAAGTACTTTCTGAGGGGTTGGCAAAGAAAGAAACCAGGGTAGAAAAAGCCAGAAATGGAACGTTTTCCCTCACAAACTTAGGGGGTTTTAACAATACCTCTCCCTCTTCCCCCACTGGGCATCTGTTGCAGTAGCGTGCACTTTGTCAGCGTCCCTCATGAGCCCCTCACTACACAGCCTCCTCCTTGTTCTCAGCAGCCTGTCTTCCTGGTGAGGCCCCATTTCTCTCCATGCTGGTGCCCACAATGAGCTCTGAACTGTTTTTATTCTCTCCATGTTGCCTTAAGTCAGAACTGTCCCTGAGGGGTTTTCATTCTGTACAATAATTTGGCATTTACAGACCATTTACTAAACCATTTGTTCCCATACAGAGGAAGTCATGCTTGCTGAAGAAAATAAAAACGCTGGAACATCAGCCTTGGAAGGTAAGGAGGCGCGCTGAGCTGTGCTTCGTTGGCGCTAGCCCTCTTAGGTGGTGGCAATCTCTCTCCATCAAAGAGGAGAAAGAAAGAAGAGGGGGGCCGCACTGGGATTTGAAACACAAGTCTCTCCGTAATAAAATCCCTCATGCTTTAAAACGATGAGAATTGAGTCACAGATTTAAATGCCTTTTAAAGTGATGGAAATGAGCAAGTGTTGCATTGTTCCAGGGCATGTGATTGATAGAGTTCAATGAAAAGACCCTTATACAACTTATGGTCTATGAAGGGATCTTCTTTTAAAATGTATGGGGATCATCTTGGGTCCAGTTTCAGTACCAGGAAGTGCCATTGCTTATGAAGAGCCAGAACATGTAGATAAGGAGTGTCTGTTTACCTACTGCATTTAGATTTAGATAAACTCCAACAGGGATTCAAAACCTATGAGCATCCGCAGGTGCTGGCAAGCACAGCATTGCCCGCCATTCTGTAGACTTCAGACTCCTCTCACCCTGGTTCCGGTATTAAAGGCCAACACCTGTGTCACAAGGCCTCTCAGCCCACAGCCCTCAAAGTTTTGTCCAGGATGATCTGGGTGTACTTATGGCCTCTCACTGGCCTTCCCCTTCCCTGGCGTAGTGCTTCGAAGGGCAACTATCAAAAGGAGCCGGACGGAGGCCATGACCCGAGACTCCAGCGATGAGCACTGCGTTGATATCTCTTCTGTGGGTGAGTGATCCAGTTAGATCTTCTTTTACTTCTCTGGAGCTCCCATGAAAATGAAGATCCTGTCTTTTGAGAAGAACCCACAAGGAGCAAAAGAACCCAAAGGATCCCGAATGTAGGGATGTAATTAAGGGAAGGCATGGGATTCTAACCTAGATGCCAATGGTTTGCAGAAAAGACAAAAGGACCAGGGGATGCTGTGTACATGAAACTCGGGGCTTAGGGTTCTTCAAGTGTGACAGGTGGATCTCATTTGCAGATGTATCCTTTCTCTCCTGGGTGTCACAGTGAGAACCCACGTTGGGATACAGGTTGAGTATCCCTAATCTAAAAACCCAAATCTGAGCTTCACCAGAATTAGACAATTTTTTTTAAACAATGCTGTAGCATCACAACTGGAAAATTCCACACTGTGAAACTGGTTTCTCTCACAAAATTATTTAAAATATTGTATAAAACTACCTTCAGCCTATGCATATAAGAGATATCTGAAGCATAAATGGATTTTATCTGTAGACATGGATCCCTCCTCCAAGATACTTTATCATATACAGCCAAGAGTGCGATCACAAAAATAATCTGAAATCTGAACTGTGTCTCGTCCATCTATTTTGGATAAGGGATACTCAACCCATGTTTTTCAAGGATCCTCAGGACCTATTTCTTCTAGTGACCCACCCGGGAGAACTTGAAGCCATTTGCTTAACAGAGTAGCACCATTCTACTTCCATCTTGTGAAACTTAAACTAATTCCTTTTAACAATCCACTGATGTGACTACAGTTCAATCCTAGGTTCTCTTACAGATTCTGGCTCTTGACAGGTTTCTTTCTCCCCAGAAAAAGGGCAGGATCTCTCACTCCATCCTAAAAAGCAGAAGAGACTTACAAAGCCCATGCTGCTTTATGTTGCCCGTGGCAGAAATATGACAAATGCAGCAGGAGGATTCCGGTGTCTGAAGCATATTTAAAGGGAAAGGGAAGAGAGAAGCCCAGTCTCTTACAGATACATACCTGATCCGGTTAGGATTCGAGATGCTGGGTGTCTGCCTGGTGTCCTGCTTGGGAATCTTTCAGTTTCCTAGGACTTGAGAGTGCCTGGAGAGGAAAAGCAGGGTCTCTCCCTGTGGAGATTACTTAGCCCATATCATAGGGGTTGCCCGGGTCTGCAATATGCCGGTCACCTTGTCCTGGTACTCAAGCTGTACAACTTTCCCTGTGGATGCCATCTGATCATAGAAGGTAGGCCTGGGATATTTGTAGTCTCATTCTTCTTTGTTTCCCTTCCTTAGGCACACCTCTTGCCAGAGCCAGTATCAAGAGCACAAAGGTAGATGGGGCCTCCTATTTCCGGCACAAGGAACGGCTTCTGCGTATCTCTATCCGCCACATGGTCAAATCCCAAGNCTCGTCTTGAGTGTTGTGGCTCTCAATACTGCCTGTGTGGCCATTGTTCATCACAACCAACCCCAGTGGCTCACTCACCTCCTTTGTAAGTGAATAGCAGCTGCTATCCCCTCAAGTGGGTTATCCCCTCAAGTGGGTACCTTGGTTTTATGTAAAAATGACTGAAAGGAACCTAAGGATGTTGACTGTATACACTGAAGGAAGCCAAAGCTGCAGCAAGGCGGGGATGGATTATCAAACAACTGCTTCTGGCCTTTATTATCTGCTGGGGTAAACACTGCTGATGAGTTAACACATGAGTGTTATATAAATGGAGCTTTGTTTTTTTTTTCTCCTGTACCACCCAATCCCAAGGTTCTTTTAAAATAACCACTCAGAAGCTTGATATTAATTACAAACTATTTGGCCTATTTACTCAGGCTTATTATTAACTAGCTCTTACAATGGAATTAGCCCATTTCTATTAGTTTATATTTTGCCACAAGGCCCATGGCTTGTTACCTCACATCTTTCTTCCCAGACGGCTGATGGAATCTCTCTGACTCCACCTTTCTTCTCCTTGTATCTCTCTCTTTGGATTTCCCACCTGGCTCTATTCTGTCTGACTAGTGACCAAATCAGCTTCTTTATTAACCAATGGTAATAAAACATATTCACAGTATACAGAAAAGCATCTCACAGCAGTGTTGTACCTTGGGTCCTAGAAGTTTCTTATGGGGATTCAGTGGTATAAAGAATTTGAAGCACTGAGAGCTGGGGAGAAAGTCCTGAGAACAATGAACACATCAAATGGATCAAAAAAGGAACATATATGTCTGAACATGACTGCCTCTGGGTGTCAGTGATGACCAGGAGACTGTGATGTATAGATGAGGGTACCTAGCTTCTTCAGTCAGGTCACAGCACAGACCTTTCTTCTTTGAGGGCCACCCTCTACTGGAAGGCCAATGATAATCTTCCTCCAATGCTAAAGGGCAACCATTGGTTAGGTCAGGGGCTCATTCCAGAGCAGAATGCTCAGAAAATAGGCTTTGCCTGATGCTAGCCTCTTACATACTGAGATATGGGGCTCCTCTACAAGGGGTGTGTGTCAGGTGGTGGGCAGAGAAGCTCACACCATCTCTGGAACAAATGATTACACTTTTACTACTTTCAGACTATGCAGAATTTTTGTTTCTGGGACTTTTTCTGTTGGAGATGTCCCTGAAGATGTATGGCATGGGGCCACGTCTTTATTTTCACTCCTCATTCAACTGCTTCGATTTTGGGGTAAGTCCTTGGAAGCCTGCATGTCCTTCTGTTTCTTGTTGATAGGCCACGGTTTTAGATAAGCAGCTTGGTCTGTCACTCGGCATGAGCCATTGAAGTCAAAATCGTAAAAGGAGCATGTGTATGATGAGATAAAGGGAGTTCAGAAGTGAATGAATCTGTGCCGGCCAAGGATTTGTTTGGTTTTTAAAACCTTCTTTGAGTTTTAATGTTTTTATTGATGTGTAACACATATACTAAAGAGTGTACATTTAACTATGTAGCTCAACGAGATTTTACAAAGCTACACATAGCCAGAATTTTGAACCACTTATTATCTTGGGTGAAGTCTGGGAGAGCAGGACAAAGGACTTAATTCTAGAGGTGGTGTTAGAAGAAAGAGGTTATACATTTGTTTATTTTCTACTTCAATTGAAAATGAACATAAATGTCTAGGTATGCCCTCTTGTGAACTCACACACCCTTGTATTAGCATGACTCCTTGCAGAACATTCCGTCTAGCTGCTTGCCTTCTGTATAATATTTAGGTGTGTGTCTTGTTAGTAGTGTTCAAGGTACATTCATGCACATTCATTTCCTGAACTGCTTACAGGAGTCCTGTACAAGGTATGAGGTGTTAGGGGTTAGCCTGCCCTCTATGCATAAGGTGATAGACACCACAATGCTTGGTTCACATGCCTGATTTACACTGGAACAGAGAAGCAGGACCTTAGGTTTCTGAGCCGCCTCTCTTTCTGCCAAACCCATTCCCTTTTCTGCCAAAGCTCCAGTCAGGAGCACTTGCCAATCTAGATTTTCACCAAGAACATACAGTTCTGAGTACAAGCAATTTCCAGGCATGATAGCTGGTGAGAGACTGTTTTAACCTTGCTTTTCTCATAGACACACTCTTCAGCATTGCTTTGAAGGTGCATTTCATTATTTTCCCCAGGACAATGTCTACAACATAGTCAACATTCCATAGAGTATAATCACAAAGTAACTCAAAGCTAGCCATAGTAGCATGCCCCAATACTCAGGATGCTGAAGTCAAAGACTCACAAGTGTGAGGCCAACCTGAGCTATGTAGGAAATTATAGTGAACCCCTGTTTCACTATATAGCAAAAGTTGGAAAGGTGAGGGATGGCTTAGCAGTTAAGTGTGCTTACTGTCCTAACAAGGACCTCCAGTTAGGTGTGTACCATGTGTCAGACAATTCACAATCACCTAGAGCTCCAGCTCCAGGGAGAGCCTATGATTCTCACCTCTGGGTCACCTGTACTCACATGCATATCTACACCTACACATAACAAAATAATAAAAATAATTTCAGAAAAGCAGAAGTTGAGGCTGTGGTGTTGATAGACCACTAGCCTAGCATGTGTAAAGAAGGCCCTGGATTCTACTTCAATTCTCACAAGCAACAACAATCTTGAAATGGTAATTGCAATTATGACTTCCTATAGCAACCAGACCCTATGTCAGCACAGATATTATTACATTGAGGATTTACATTGGAAGGTATTTAACACAACAGCACAGAAATGTTCTCGGCCGAGTTGCAGTCTAGAATGATGAGAGAATGTGGACCCTTTCTAGTATTTTGATAGTAACACAGCCTTGACTAACTCAAACTGGTTCCTATGATTGTAAGTACCTCTCCTTTTCCTGTGTTTATAAGGTGATATGAAGCAGGAACATCCATTGCTATCAAATTTGTGCAAAAGTGGTGACTATGTATTGTAATTTCATGAAGGTCAAGTCAGTAAACCAATGCCAAATGAGCCAGTTTAAAGTTAGGAAGGAGAGGGGTAACAGTGGGGTGTGGGTGCCACAGTATGGTTTTTCTTTGGTAGCTTCTCAAGTATATAGTTGGATTAGAGTTAGGACTGTCTGGGGAGAGAGATTCTCAGTTTCTCCAGAGCCCAATGAGAGTTGATAATAATGGACTAAGTACCAAAATGCTCTGTCTTCTCTCTCCTTCTTCTCACTGTGGCTGTGTTTATCTGTTAGGTCACAGTGGGCAGCATCTTTGAGGTGGTCTGGGCAATATTCAGACCTGGTACATCTTTTGGAATCAGTGTCTTACGAGCTCTCCGACTCCTAAGGATATTTAAAATAACCAAGTAAGTGATGACATCTGGACTCTTCCCACCACCTTTGAGAATGGAACTTTTATTCACTTCTCTTCCTTGCTTCCCCCTTCCTGCTCCGTCTCGTACATCCTTCAGATCTCTCTTCTCTAAAGACCAAACTAGAAAGCTGTCAGTGACAAGACATTGAATGATACATTTCCTAGGGGAGGATCACGCTGCTACCACCTCATCTTCCTGATACTTGAAGGCAGTTTATCTCAGACTTGTAGGCTGATGGCACGCTAGCCTTGGGGATGACTTGGTACTGTGTCAACAGCTGTAACCTTGTCTGGATTCCCCAGGTATTGGGCATCCCTCAGGAATCTGGTTGTTTCCTTGATGAGCTCCATGAAGTCTATCATCAGCTTGCTCTTCCTCCTCTTCCTCTTCATCGTTGTCTTTGCTCTCCTAGGAATGCAGCTCTTTGGAGGCAGGTAAGGGCCAGGGGGGCTTTCCATCCAAAGGAAGCTCTGAGTAGTCTTAGGCCTGCAAGTACCAAGGTGATTGATTTGGTGTGTCAGCATCTTGTTTGCTCTTGGTCTGAATAATCTGTGGATGCACCTGAGAAGCAAATGTTTCTGCTGTTATTACATATAGGACCTAACCTTTACAAGCTCTCCATGAAATGATCAGGATGGAGCCTCATAACTGCCAACCAGCCCAAACTCTGTCTTAAAACTTGTACCTTTGAAACCTCATAATTTTTTTCAGAAATGGGGTTACCATCTTCATAGAGCACATGGGATGGAGAGCTGTGGGTGGGGGAGATGAGGAGAAAAGAAGTGATGAAAACTTTAATCTTGGGACTGGGAAACTTGGTAAATGTCTTTATTCTCCCTGAATTTCCTTTTCAGGTTTAACTTTAATGATGGGACTCCTTCAGCTAATTTTGACACCTTCCCTGCAGCTATTATGACAGTGTTCCAGGTATGAGGGCAATTGACAGCTCAGAAGAGCAATGTGGGGCCCATAGGCCACGCAATATAGAAGGCAGTGTCTTGAGTGTTACGACTCCGGTTTGAGGAATCATTACAATATTCCCTTAAGCTCCTATGTCTCTGTTACCACCAGTAAATGTGTCCTATGATAATCACTAGTTGTTCTTCTTCCCATACCTATGTGTCTGCAAGACATAAGATTTGAGACATTCAGGCATCACATCGGTGATTAGTATAAAATCTGTACTATTTTCTGACCTGTATTCAGTTTATTGAAGTAACAGGATATCTTTCACCTGCCATCTCAAGACAGTAGGAACAATTAAGAGAAAAAAATTTAAGTCATAAGGAAATCTCAACATCAGTAATATTTTAGACTCTTACAGCTGAAGAAAAATACTGCTTAGGCAGTCTCTGAGGCAGAAGCAGAACCTAGCTTCCCACCTAGAACCACTGAGGCATTTCCAACAGTGCTGCTGTCTGGGGAACAATGTGTTGTTAGCCATGGGAACAGTCAGGTAGTGATCAGACCACCGGGTCCATGTAATTCCCACAAACTGGTCAACCTGGGCATGGGAAGGACTCTGAAATGTGATGAGCAGGAGTATTTCCCCTGCTTTGTCTCTTTTTATGCTGAATGTCTGTAGTTCTCTTCCATATAAAAATATGATTATTTGCCAGGTGGTGGTGGCACACGCCTTTAGGAGGCAGAGGCAGATGGTTCTCTGTGAATTTGAGGCCAGTGTGGTCTACAAGAGCTAGTTTTAGGACAATTTCAAAACTATAGTGAAACCCTGTCTCAAAGCACCCCCCCCCAAAATTAGTATTTATAGAAATGGCTTTTTCTCCTAACTTAGCAGGAAGTCAAGCGAGGGGATAGATGGAAAAGATCCATCCCTTGTATCTTGCCCTTTACACTGGCCCCATCTTTTTGGCTGAACCAGTCTTGACCTGCTTGTTGTTTGTTCCACATAGATCCTGACGGGGGAAGACTGGAATGAGGTGATGTACAACGGCATCCGCTCCCAGGGTGGGGTCAGCTCGGGCATGTGGTCTGCCATCTACTTCATTGTGCTCACCTTGTTTGGAAACTGTATCCTGCTACGGTGTTCTTCTGTAGTGTGATTACTTCCCTGTACCAGCTTTCGAGGAGATGATGGGGTGGTGGTGGGAGACCTGGGGTAGGCAAGGTGAGAGGTCATAGGCAATGCTTGCTCATACTAAAGGAAACAAGATTTCCATCTTCGGGAATTTGTATGCTAATTCTGGGAAGAATACAAGCATTAAAAAGAAGCAATTGCCTAAATCTACAATATACAAATAATACCATGTAATGCTGATATGTTGAATGGTTGGAAATACTATGAGTTCTGTAAAGTATGTGAGGCCTGAGATCATTGTATACTAAAATAGTAGGTAGATCATAATACTAGTGAATTAGTTACATATTTATAAACAGCAGAGCCTACCATTTCATACAGTTTCAAAATAAATATAAGTACCAAAATGAGCACTAATACCATTAAGTATTAGTAGTTATTATATTGATGTTATGTGGTAAACCATTTTTGCTATGTAAGTGGTGATTCATCTATTCCTTACCTCATAAGACAAAATACTAGATCACATCAAGTCAATATAAACCTATAAAGGAAGACTAACCATGAAATTCTGTACCTTCAAATCTTATACCTCATGCTCTATCTATTGCTGAGGGAAAAATAAATACCCCAGCAAAAAGCACTTTCAAGGGAGAAAGGGGTTACTTTAGCCCACAGCTCATTATCATGAGGTCCATCATCATGAGGCAGCCAGCGCACTCACCTGAGACTCAGAGCTGTTACCGCACGTAGTCAAGTGCAGAGAGGGACGAGTCAAAGCTTATGTCAAGCTACTGCTCCTTTTGCTTCTCTGCTATGATGACCTGAAACCTGGCATTGGGAGCTAAAATAAACGCCACTTTGGTTGGGGTGTTGGATCACATCAATGGGAACAAGACTGGTGGAAAAAGTCTAGAGCAGGAAGATTGAGGTTTAAGTCCCTGGGACACTCTTTGTTAACTAGATGTGTGGTCTTCAGAAAAGTCCCTTATTCTTTTGGAGATTTTTGTTTCCACATTTCAAAGGAAGATAATGATATCTCTTTTACTAATTATAGGCATTGAATTAAATAATTATTAAATGTATCTTATAAACTGTGAATATTTGTATAACTATGAGGTTCCTGGGGGAGTGAAGCTCACCTTGAATTGGATTATAGAGCTCAATGGGGGAAATTCTGAGGCAGCTGCATTTTTGCCTATAGCCTCACAAAGAAGAAAGGATTTTGTCCTGAGGACGTCTAGTGGTCAGAACTGACTATAAACGAGACATGAGGAATGCACAAGAAGAAGCTACCTGATAAGTCACAGGAACGGAAGGCCAGTTTGTCTCAATGGCAGCCTCTTGATTTTCCTGTTACTCTAAGTAGCCAGATCCATCCTTTTATGGTTTATTAAATTAGTTTCATGTTCCACAACATACGGGTCTCAAATACAGAAAATTGGGACCGTAGGAGTTAGCATATGTAATGGAAGTGGATTTGAGAATGAATTGTGTCCATGCTGTGACATTTGCCACATGAATCCTGGAAGCTCTCTGGGAGCCTAAGAAGAAGAATGAGAGAAGTAAGTCAGTACCCTTCATAGAACGCTACTGGTCATGTTTCCCTTGTTTTGGTCTAAGTGAGATTCCGGCCTTCCAGGAGGAAGAGTCGAGATGAGTACTGATACTCAGCTCCCTGCACATTGCTCGGTGATCCTTTTATTTCCTATTGCTAGTCATCAGGACCACAGCTGTCTGAGGGTTCCCTCACCATATTCACCCTTCCAGGTGCTTGATTCAGGGTTTTGTTCTAAGAGGCAATATGTGGAAAGAGGGAAGACATAATGCCCTGTAGAAGGAAGTTCCTGTCCCGCCTGGTCCCTGCTACTGCTATTTTAAGCCACTGCTTCCAGTGTTCAGGCAGAAAAGTTCTGGAGAGACCCTCTCAGACTTGCTAAAGCTTTTTACTTTGCTTGCCTGCCCACCCTTAACCCATAACCACAGACACACTGCTGAACGTATTCTTGGCCATCGCTGTGGACAATCTGGCCAATGCCCAGGAATTGACCAAGGTAAGCACTATTTTCAAGAAAGTCATCTTCTGGAACTTCCAACAGTCTTTTAGATGGTTGGAGAGTCACACACCCATGTGGGAAGCCTGGTTTACTTTCACTGAGTTTACTGAGCTTTGGTTCAGCATGGGTCTCTTGTGACATATAGAAAATATCAGCATATCTCTGTGAGCCCTCACATAGGTCATTCTCAGAATTACTGAATGCAAAACCAAGGAAAATAGTAGAACTCTAGATTTTAAGCTCTGCTCTTACTACAACCTGTGTCAGTGTGACCTCAATTATGTGACCAAATCCTCAAGGGCTTGGATGTGAGAGTGATCAGGGGCATTGCAGCTCCTGCACTAAAGCTACCAGAGTAATCCATTGGCCATGGACATTCTAGGAAAGTTTGTATGAAATCAGATGCTGTCAGTCTCAAAGAGGTATCCCTTTCTTTCATGGAATTCTCTACTCCCAGGGATGAGACAGTATTAATTACAGTGGGGTGATCCATGAAATGGGTAAAAATTCTTGCTGCACAACGCAAATTTGGTTTTAGGAAGGTACACAACATCTTGAGGTTTTCTGAACTTTTCCCACTGCATCTATGATATGTTGCCTACTCTTCTCACATCTCTTAAAACCCTTATCTCTATAATACAGAAAGGAAAATATGAGCTTTAGTATTTGAAAAACCAGTTTTGAATACCGCATCTTTCCATTAGTGGTTGGTTTAGCTTTGATGGACGTACTGATCTCCATTAATACCAGCTTTCACAGATATAAGATGGAAAAGACATACCTGCCTACCTGTCCCACAGTATTACAGCAAAATTCCAATGAAATACTACATGTGGAAACCATCACATGCTAGGGAGATATACATATTATAATACTTCTATCAACTACCTGGACTTACTTACTTGGTGTCATTGCTTCAAGCAAGAATATAGCTGAGGTGATGCTGAAGAGATGCTTAGCAGTTAAAATGCCAGAGGGCCCAGCTTTAGCTGTAAGCACCATATGGGGTGGCTCACAACTGCTTGTAACTCCAGTTCCAGGGGAATGCAATGCCTTCTTCTCACTTCCATGGGAAATTGCACACATCACACATCACACACACACACACACATACACACACACACGGAGTTTTCATCTCTTTGTAAAACACCTAAACAATAGAGGTGAAGAACTTTGATCTCTGTCTAGAAATCCATATGCCATGCAGGGAAGCGCCACACAGGGTTTAACCCTTTAACTTTTTTGTTTTGTTTTTTTGTTTGTTTGTTTTTGCTTACCTCATCCTGCTTTGGCTTTGGGGCTCCTGGGAAAGGTTGAAGGAAGCTATTCTCTTTATGTCAATCCTAGACAAACTCTCTCTGCTTTGTGTCTAGGATGAACAGGAGGAAGAAGAAGCCTTCAACCAGAAACATGCACTGCAGAAGGCCAAGGAGGTTAGCCCGATGTCTGCACCCAACATGCCTTCTATTGAGTGAGTAGGCCATCCAAACGCTGACCCTGGGCTTCTGAGGCTAAATCTAAGTCACCAATGCCTGTAATAATCAGCAGCAGGAAGGCACCTCCTCTATTAGTGAACTGTCCATAGTACATAGTACACCGTTATAGGGCAGGTAATAGGAATATTGTGGGCGGGGGAGGAGCACCACTCAGATAAATCCAAGAAGCGCTCTCTGTGTAAATAGAAACCTAAACATACAGAAGGCCATTGTATGGTGTGCTGAAGGAACTGTCCCCCAGCAAGGTCCAGTGTGGCTTATAGAGACCCAGGGGGACAGAAGATACTGAGACCAGTGAAATTGGCACCAGCCAGTACAGAGGTCCTAACCTCCAGGTGAAGGATTTAGCATGTATTCAATTTGAAATCACAGGGATACTTAACATGGAAGGATGCAGCATCCTGTGGTTTCCACTTTAAAGCATCACTGCTCTGTAGAAAATGGGTTATGAGAACCCAGCAAGGAAGCAGTGAGATGCAGCTGGCTGTTAGCGTAAAGTGGGTGTTGATGAGTTAGACAAGGAAAGTAGCCATGGAGGAGATGACAGTTCTACTCAGCCTAGATTTTGGAATGTGAGCCAGTGGGATACATTCATGGATTAAACGCAGTAGGGGTAATAATAATAATAATAATAATAATAATAATAATAATAAAAGACAGAAAGAGAAGAAATAAAAAATTTTCACCAGTTTTGTAGTTTGGGGACCTAGACAGCTGCATGGAAGGTGGGAACATCTGTTGGTACTTCGCAGAGATAACGGAAATCCAGAGTTCATTTTGGCCACAATGAATGTGAGATGTTTCTAAGGCATCCAAGTGTGTGAATAGGCTATTGGTTACACGTGTCTGGAGCATAGAAAAGAAGTTGGGATTAAAATAAAGATTTGAGGGAAGTCATTTGCATTTAGATGGTATTTAAGCCATCAGTGTGGGTGAGATGACCCAGGAAGAGTGGGGACAGGGGAGGAGTGGAGCTGAGGACAGAGCCTGAGCATGTGCTTCTCTGGCAGAGGAGAAGCTGGGAAAGAGGCAAGGGAGTGTAGCTAGGGGACAAAGTAACAGAGGAGCATGGTGTCCTAGAAGCCATACATGGGAGGGAGCAGAGGTACTGGATGCTGTTGCAGGACTACCACTTCCAATGGGGACAGAGAAGGGATTACTGGATTTGGCAAAAACAGAAGCTAATTTAGTGGCTTTTCTAGTAGCTTGGTAGAAACAGTGTCTAGATGGAAGAGATTTGAGACTGAATGGGAAGCTGATATGGACGGGAGCTAGGATCACTCTCCCAGGGTCCAGCCTGGATATGTCCTCCTTGGGAGAACTTGGGGACTCAGTACAGTCCTGCACAGGCCTGGCCTCTGCACGGTAAAGGGAGCCAGTAGAAAAGAACCACAGAATTCTTGATGATAATCAAGACATTGCAGGAGACCTGTGTGAGGGCTCCTGTCATATCCATGGCAACAGAGGTAACCCACTGAGAAGTAAAATATATCCTGAGCTACTGGTCTCTGTCAACCATTACTTAAAGCCAGAGAGAGAAGAGTTCTTGGTGGCCAAGTCTTAATGGGAGGGAGGATCTTCTGAGCAGCTTCTAACTCATCCATTGTGACGCTCACCATTCTATGTGGTACCTCCTTTCTCTACTGTTGGCTTGCATTTGTTTCCCAAAGCTGAGAAGGCTTGGCTTCCAAGTCCCTTTTCTGCAAGTCTGAGAAAAACAGAAGTCCTTAAAAATTGATTGGGAAATACCAAACAACTCCTTCCTCTTCAGACTATTCTCTGGTTCTGAGTAATTTCTACCCTGCTCCTCTGAACTCATAAATTTTGGCTAAAATCACATACACACAGGTATCCAGAACTGCAGATGGATAGGACTTGCTGCCGCCAGGAGTGGGTGGTTCTATTTACTGAGACGAGGAAGCTTGGGGGAGAAGAGGGTTTGGAGGGATGTGATTGGGAATGATGATTGGCCCAGAGTAGAAACTATTTATAGGAGAGAGGAATGAATGAGATGTGCGTAGGCACAGGGCTGTGGGAATTGAGCAGTGAGCATTGGTGCAGAATGAAGGTGGAGTAGGTGCTGCAGACATCCACAGTAGGATGACAGCAGGGCCTTGGTTGTCGTCCATATGCCATGTCGTGTGGACTGCTGCTCGGAGGGATCTCAGGGAATGTGTGCCTTGCTCGGGTGTGCGGCTCAGCAACTGATTTCTGGCAAGCACAGTTGTGGCTGCCATGGATAACCATGGAAAGAGCATCGGCACAAACCCAAGTGTCCCAGTGGTAGCCCTAACTGTCACTAACATGCTCTGTAGCCTTAAAAAGAACCACTTAGGACCTCAGAGTTTGCCTCTGTTTGTCCTGCTCTTTCTGCTTTACACGGCTATTGTGAGGTGTACACCGATCACGTGCTCACGAGTTAGAGTTAGTGGCTACTATCCTTGTGGTTTGGGAGTATGACAGCAACTTGGAATATTACTACATGAGTAGACAGGTGAAGTGTCAAGTATATGCCTGACTATGTGACAAAGATTAGTTTCTCTTGCTTGGAGTATGTGTGTGTATATAAGTGTGTAAGATAGTATGCATGTGTGTGAGAAACTGAATGCCTACTAGAGACAGAAAGTACATGTGTGAGAGAAACAAAGTAAAACTGTGTGTGTGTTTGTGTGTGTGTGTGTGTGTTTGAGAAAGAGAGAGAATCCTCCCATATACTTAGTTACACATGCGCTTAGAGGGCTGGTATTTGAATACTTGAGAATTTTCACGTAGATGACATGATACGCTTTTCACGGTGGGTGTGCTGTCTAGAGTGTATGCTTCTATTTCTATGTGCTACCCATGCTTCCTACCTCTCCTGTGCCCTGCTATGGCACAGGCTGCCGATGCTGAGGGATATGTGTTTTGTTGATCTCACAGCATCTCTGCAATGACGTCTACATTAATGAGTACTTGTGTACATACAAGCTCATTTGTGCTTCTTCTAGATCCCCGAAGAGGCTTAGATTGGCTGCCTCTGCCTCCTCAGTCCTGCCCTTGCCTGAGACTCCTCTCCAAGTGCATGAGATAGGGCAGTACGGCAGAGTTCATTTGCCTGGCATGCTCTGCATTGATGAGTCTTCTCAGAACAGGCAAATCACTTCCCTACTTCCCATACCCAGCAGGACTCATTGTGCTGCACCAGGGTCCTCCAGTTCTAGGGCTAGAGCAGGCTCACTCTGGAAATCTCTCAGATGAGTTGCCCTCTACCCTAGCCATCTCCCCATGCTGACACACTCATTTCTATTTTTGCAACTTCCATCCATCCCATCACTCTGACCGCTTCTCAAACTTGAATCTGAAAGGAGGCAATGCATATGTAGAAGTGATATTTCATTCAGCCAGCCTAAGGTCAATTCTGTGTTTTACCCAGCAAAATAGAGTAAACCTTGAAGGCTTCTCATTGAGGGCACCACTCCCATTCTGTGGCCTCTGGAGTATAGCCATGGCCTTGGCCTTGGGTTGCTCTAAAGCTCTACTGGTGTACATGACAGACCATTAGTCTCCTCTGCGTTCCATATAACTGAGCCAGGATCTGCTGTGGGAGTGATGAGCTGGAAGGGATCCTACCTGGGTGAATGTGCTGTGTTGCCCTTGAAATGACT
>LOEQ01002129.1:41190-58460 GCA_001685075.1 Bramus lutescens | reverse complement strand
AAGTGCTCATCAAAGCAAGACTCGAGAGGGTAGTCATGGGAGCTTGGCACGGGGCCTGGTGTTCAAGCATTGAAAGCTACAGCCTACATGAAGTAGTCTGTCTTCTGGGACTCTGCATGCCTGCTTCAGAAACAAGATCGGTGTAAGATGCACATAGCAAGGACTCAGAAGTCCTTGTGGGAGCACTATTGGTGGTGAGTCTCCAGAGGGCAAGCAGATGCACGGAAGCACCGTGAACATGCCAAAGATTCTGGCTTCCCTCTGGACGTCTGCCGGTGGCTGTGGGGCTTGCAGGTCCTGGAGATTGGGGTGGACTGAACCTGTCCATTTTTCTTTCCCAGAAGAGACAGAAGGAGAAGACACCACATGTCGATGTGGGAGCCACGCAGCAGCCACCTGTATGTGTGTACCGGTCTGCGTGTTTGGGAGTGGTTCTGTGTGGGCATGGGGACGATGTGTTTCTGTCCTGGCCATGGACCAAGTGACACTGAGTGTAAACGTCAGTGTGTGCTTTGGTGTGTGGGGTGTGTGTGTCCCATGCACATCTGTGGACGTGCCCCTTGGCATCTTTTGGTGTGTGCTTTTACCAGTGTGTCTAAAGTATGTGACCGCGTGTTGTTTGCTGTTGTGTCTGGCCTGACAGTGGGCATGTGCTCACACTGGTAACTGGAGCTGGTGGGGCTTCCTTTCACGTAGGCAGTTGTGTACATCTCTGTGCGGGCCTCAGTGAAGGCGCGTGTGGGTTCACGTGCATGTGCCCATAGGCATGGGAGGTAGGGAGTAGGTGACCACCCTTCCAGCCGAGGAGCCCACGCCTGTGTTCTCCATGCCATGTTTGTGTGTTCCTACTGCCATGTGACTACTTGTTAGGCCTCCGAGCTGAAGTCCTCAACAATAGTTTGGGTGTGGATTGCTGGTGGTCTCTGTGAATACAGTCTTTCATGGGTTTACTTAACAATTGTTTTAGAAGCCCATGGCTCCTTTACTTTCAGGGGATGCTGCCACTGTTAGCACATGGGGCTGCTTGCCACTGTCGTTATCTTTGTTAGTAGCTGAACAAGATTCATCTCAGCCCGTGCTATTCCAGGCTAAAATCTGAGTGGGGCGGGGAGAGGAGGGGAATCTCTGACCTTGAATGAAGGGCCATTGGTGGGTACATAAGAGACCCCAATTGATACCCTCAATCAAAGGAGTGCTGGGGAAGGAAGGCCGGATGAGTCTTTGTATTGCCGCTCTCACTGGTCTTGGGGATATGGGGCTCAGTCCTGAACTCATTCACCCTTTACTACTGCACCAAGAAGCAGGGACTTGAGGGAAAAGTACCCAATACTGGACTTGGAGGCACTGGTCTGACAACTCTCTCATGTGTGGCCACTCTGCTCCCTGCATCTTTGTGCTTCTTGTCTGGGATCCTGGCCTCCCTTTAGCTCCTTCACCCCATGATCCCTATTCATGGCTCCTGTAAGCTACCATCTCTAATCCTGGCATGTGCTGTCAAGTTCTGACTGTAGCCCTCCCCCACCCCCTTCTCCTTTGTTAGGAGGGAGCGGAGGCGCAGGCACCACATGTCTGTATGGGAACAACGCACCAGCCAGCTGAGGAGGCACATGCAAATGTCTAGCCAAGAAGCCCTCAACAAAGAGGAGGCCCCGCCGATGAACCCCCTCAATCCACTCAATCCACTGAGCCCTCTCAACCCACTCAACGCTCACCCCAGCCTCTATCGGAGATCCAGGCCCATTGAGGGCCTAGCCTTGGGCCTGGGTCTTGAAAAGTGTGAAGAGGAGCGCATTAGCCGCGGGGGTTCCCTCAAGGGCAATGTAGGGGGCCTGACCAGTGCCCTGGACAACCAGAGGAGCCCCTTGTCCTTGGGAAAACGGGAGCCACCATGGCTGCCCAGATCCTGTCATGGAAACTGTGACCCGACCCAGCAGGAAGCTGGGGGAGGAGAGACGGTGGTGACTTTTGAGGACCGAGCCAGGCATAGGCAGAGCCAGAGGCGCAGCCGCCATCGCCGAGTTAGGACTGAGGGCAAGGAGTCTGCCTCCGTGTCCCGGAGCAGGTCCGCTAGCCAGGAGCGGAGTCTGGATGAAGGGGTGTCCATTGAGGGAGAGAAAGAACATGAACCTCAGGGCAGCCACAGAAGCAAGGAGCCGACCATCCATGAAGAGGAAAGAACTCAGGACTTAAGGAGGTAAATCAGTCTCAGGAGGGCCCTGGAGGGCTACAGCTCAGGTTGGTGTGAGGAATTCTGTGACAGAAACCTTTATGCGCCTTGGTGTCCCCTTTTATAAGATGCCAAAACGCCATCTAAAAGGCATAGCTTAATATAACAGGCAATCTATCTGTATTCATTTCCATACAGAGCATCTCTGTAGAGAGTGGGGCCAGGAGAGGTGGGAATGAGTCAGTGGGAGTGGCCCAGAGGTGTTTGCACCTCTATGTCTGGATAGAGATGGGAGATACCTCAGGTTGTGTGCTCTCCAGAAGGCCTGCTCTTGCTCCTTTCCCCTTTCCTTTTGAGCCAGATACATCAGCCATTCTAGAACAGCTTCTGAACCATGGCTGTCTCCTGCTCTTTATTCCCAGGACCAACAGTCTGATGGTATCCAGGGGCTCTGGACTGGTAGGAGCTCTTGATGAGGCAGAAACTCCTCTAGTCCAGCCCCAACCTGAGTTGGAAGTAGGGAAGGATGCGGCTCTGGCAGAGCAGGAGGTTGAAGGCAGCAGTGAGCATGCCCTGCTTGGGAACGTCCAGCTGGACGTGGGCCGGGGCATTAGCCAGAGCGAGCCTGACCTCTCCTGCATGACAGCCAACATGGACAAGGCTACTACCGAGAGCACCAGCGTCACGGTCGCCATCCCTGATGTTGACCCCTTGGTGGATTCAACGGTGGTGCACAGTGAGCACAGTCCCTGTTCTGTCACCCTCACCCTCAGCTCCAGCAGGGGCAGCTGGCTCTGAGGTCCCTCTAATAAAGCTCTGTGGAAAGCCCTTGTGACCTCCTAGGTCTTCTGGAAGAACCCCTGGGGTGGACTAGCAGAATGCTTCTAGCTCTGGTCCCTGCTCTGCTCAGTCAGTGGTCTGAGAAGCATCGCTACATCTCTGGAGGTCTTTGTGTCACATATATAATGGAGAACACTGAGTGAGACGATCCCTGGAGATCATCCCTGCACTAACATTTCATGGATCTATGATTCTTACCAACTGTCTCTCTCCTAGGAGCTCTCAGTCATGCTTCCCCATCAAAATTCCTCCAAGCAGATGTTAACCTATGAAATATTAGCAGGAAATACCAGGGAAAGCATTTAACCTACCATGTTACTTGGCTCTGTGGCCCATCTTTCCCTGAACCACACCTCACTCCTACATTCGTGTTATTCCTGACACTGCCCTGACTGCATATTTCATGTCTACAATAGTCCCTGTGCCTACATTGTTCTACCCCAATCCCTTCCTTTTATCTCATCTCTGCTCCATTCCTCATTATGAGCTGAGTCCTGCACCTCCTCCCTGTATTAGCCATGCACTTTATTCTGTCCCTGTATGTCATCTCTTCATTGGTCCCACACCCTGTAATGTGCCCCCTACTCTGTCCTTGCATTAATTCACATCCTGCTCCCATCCCTCCCCGCATCCCTGTATTAATCCCACTGCTGCCCTGCGGTCACAGATTATAGCCATGTGGTTCCAACCATGCACATTTTCCTTCTGCTTCCATATTGTTCTTTCACATGACAGTCTCCATGTCCCCCTGCCTGCCTCTCTGCCACTGCTTCACTTTCACTCTACTTAGTGTCCACTACCCTCAGAAATGCCAGATCTGCTTTAAAAACTGAATCTCCCATACCCAGGGCTTGCTGGGATCGATATGAGCGTGTTTCAGGTTTCCAGGTCCATAGCCATTTTTAATGTCTGTCTGATTTTGTGTTTTTATTAAAGTGCTTTAAAGCCTCTTTTATGAGAACCAAGTTAGCTTGACCATCTCTCTGTTCCCCTGCTAGGGCTAGTGTGTGGCCTTTGTCACAGGTACAGTGTGTGATAGAGGATTTTAGGTTCACCCTATCACTTAGCTGTTAGAAGGCCCCACCATGGACCATTTTCACAAAGGCTTGCTACTTAGCCCGAGTCTCAGAGTGGTACTACTCCTTAATCATAGAGCAGTGGGGATGGGGGTAAGGGTTTCCCAAGCCTTCTCTCCACTATGACAGCCTCCTGTCCCCTGACTTCAGCATAGAAACAGAATAGCCATCTGATTGTACTACGTGACCCCTGGCTGCTTCATCCCCCCAGTCCTGGAACACAGTTCATAGGTCTATATTCACATGAATATTGTATTCTCATTTCTATATCCATCATGCTGGGGAAGGTACAGCCAGAAAGGCAGCACACAGAGAGAAGTGGTTTCTTTAATCTCCCTTTGCAGAGATTTCACAAAAGTGTATAGGATTTAAATTTAGCTATAAGACCTTAGGAAAGGTATGTAGACTCTCTGAACTTCAGTTTTCCCATCTGTATAATGGGAATAATTATATATGCCACTTAAGGGTTAGTGATATGAAAGTTCAGTGGGTGAACTTAAATGAATGTGGAGTTTAGATATAATTTCTAAATTATGCAAGCTTTATAGCTGCAATAACCATATTGTTTCCTCAACTATGAAAGTTCAGCCATAAAAGGGAAAATATGACATTAAAGGCTATAGTATATAACATGTAGGGAAGGGTGGAGATAATGGGAGGAGAAGGAGTTGATGTAGTGTGGGGGAAAACCCCTGATACTATCAGGGTACCTTCCCAGGGTCATCCTTGGCATCCCTTCCTAGCCTCTGTCCTGTTACCAACTCAAACTAGAAACCATATGTGCCAGCAGGTTTCTGAAGATTTAAACCTTTCTGCTTGCAGTTAGCAACAAGACTGATGGAGAAGCCAGTCCTTTGAAGGAGGCAGAGACCAAAGAGGAAGAAGAAGAGGTGAAGAAGAAGAAGGAGAAGCGAGAGACTGGCAAAGCCATGGTGCCACATAGCTCTATGTTCATCTTCAGCACCACTAACCCGTGAGCCATGCTCTTTTTGTGCCCCCATTTAGTACTAGGACAGACAGCCAGGATTTGAGCCAGCCTGGGATGATGAAACCCTGTCATCTTCCTGAACCTCCCTAGCAGAGGATAGCTAGATACGGAAAGATTTGGGGCCCATTAAGTGAGATGAGGCAATTATTTAGTTGAGCAGCTTCTTAACTCTGCACCCATAGTCTCCAGGGTAACTGAAGACAGAATACAGGAGAAATGCCATGGAAAAGGACTCTTCTACTCTTTGATCAGTAGTAGTTAGAACAGGGAGAATGAAGGGGATTTCCTCGAGAATGTCAACAAACATTCTGGAAAAGGACAGACGATGGACTCTAAAGATGGTCAGGCATCTACTGGAGTTTAGGGTTTGGGTACCACTATTCTGCGCATGGAGTTTTGAAAAAAGTTTCCTCTCCCAGAGTGGAGGTAGAAGCATGAAGAAGGAATATCAGAGAAGAGTTTAGAATGTTAGATTCAAGAAATATGGTACAAGAGAAGAGCCTGTGCCTTGTATCCTGGAACTGTCATGTGGATCAGCTTCTGAGGAAGGAAGACAAGGAGATGTTTAGTGGCCTTATGGGCAGTGCTCAAGCAGGCCTGTGGGATGGGAGGAAGCTGGGTTCAGTTGCCAGGTCATCCAGAACTGTAGCAGAGAATACAGTTATTTGCATCAGGATAGTCAGGACGCCATGGAAACATGCTGCTCCTCATCAGGGGTTTGAGAATTGAGATCTGTTTTTGTGTTTCTTGGTGGTTTAGAATTTTCTAGGCAGGTCCTAGTTTCCTTGCTCAAGGGAGAAGACAGAGATGCCACAGAGGGTACCACATGCCACTGGAGGTCGTGTAGTCTCATGTGGCTGTTCCTCATGGCTCATGTGTGTGCAGATAATGATCTTGGTTTGCATGACATAGCCTCTAACCAATCTCATTACTATTCTCCACTGGGGACTGGAATCAAAGGGCGGTGCTGGATAAATTAAATTGCTCTCCCTGGTGACTTCCTTTGGCAAGGGTCTGGCTATCTGGAAGAGGTCAATGTAGGGGCAGGCATGGGAATGACACAGGGCAAGCTCAATAGGGTGAGCTCAGCAGGATTCTTCCCCCCCACACCAGGATCCGCAGAGCCTGCCACTACATTGTGAACCTACGCTACTTTGAGATGTGCATCCTCCTGGTAATTGCAGCCAGCAGCATTGCCCTGGCAGCCGAGGACCCTGTCCTGACCAACTCAGAGCGCAACAAAGTGAGTGCCCAAGGGTAGTTTGTGATATTTCTTGATGCCTTGGGGTCTACTCCATCCCAGGCCTTCCCCTCCAGCAGCAGAGGTGAACCAAGATAAGGTAGCAGAAAGGTTTTGGGGGGATGAAGAGGATGAACCAGTTACCTGTGTCTAAGATAAGTACAAGGTCTTTCTAGAGAAGTCCCCACATCCACACCCACACCACTGTTTTTAAGCTGCAGCAGCAAGCTTGACACTGAGAGCTAGCCAGGCTTCTGAAAGGACTCTGCTGCTATTGGAGGGCCCAGATGTAGGATCTAACATAGAGCCACAGGTGATGTGTGTGGATGCAGTGGGACTGCAGCTTAACCACAAGCCACTGAGTCATCTCCTGGGTACCACACAGAGCCTGAAAGAGAGTTGTATAGGGGCAACTCAGACCCCAGAAGTTATGGCCAAAGAGAAGGAATAAGCTATGGACCATGCGGCTCAAGCAGGTTCGCTGGTCCCTTTTTCCTTATGTTCACTTCCCAGCCCTGCTATAGGTAGTGGGAAAAATTCCTCACTGTGTTTTAAGGTGGGAATGTATGGAAGATGAGGTTGTCATGCAGAATGGCATAGGTCAGCGGGAAGGTGTGCGTAGAGCTTGGCAGCCTTACATGGTCCTCTCTGTCTCCTTCATGTGTGTCTTACAGGTCCTGAGATATTTCGACTATGTTTTCACCGGCGTGTTTACCTTTGAGATGGTTATAAAGGTAAAATCTTCCAGAGAAAACCTGGCCTCTGGATTTCAGTTATACCACTTGTCTCTTTTAAGGCCCTTCCCCCATAATGCCATCTCCTAGTCCATGGGAGTATTAAGAGAGCCTCTGCAGAGCCTTCTCCAGCCTCGGTGTCCTTGGTGAAGGAAGGCATGGCTGTGTGGATATGATTAGCTAATGTATGTCTCTTCTCCTGGCCTGAACAGGAGGCAGGTAGTAGGTAGGCACACAGCTTGAGGATTGTGTTCTTCTGCATATTGTACCTCCGGTATTATACTGGGTACAAGTCCAGGCAATGGGTTAGGGAGATGTAAGTTCAGATTTCATCTAACTCCAACCACACCCTCTGCCTCTAGATGCCTAACATCCCAATAGGACTGGCTCATTCTGAGTTTTACCCATCTTGGGTTTTTATCCATCCATGCGTCTGTGGTGGTGTTTGGAGCTCTGGGACACTCAGAACAGAAGACAGGATTCTGTAATGGCAGAAGAGTCTAATCTAATCCTATTAGACTATAGGAAGGGGGCTGCATCTTCACTGTAGACTGGAGAATTTGTGTGACTGTGAGAGGAGTGTTCAGTCCTCTCCTAGAATGCCTGCTGGATACCCTCCTTGGTCCTCAGGCCCAGGGTGGGCTTGACTAGGAGACAGTGGCAGTAGAGCCCTTGCTATTAGGAGGCAAAGCCAGGTGTAGGTTTTACTTACAACCATTGGCCTCATCTGTTCAAACCCTGTCCTGCAGATGATAGACCAAGGCTTGATCCTGCAGGATGGATCCTACTTCCGAGACCTCTGGAACATCCTGGACTTTGTGGTAGTGGTTGGTGCATTAGTAGCCTTTGCTCTGGCGTAAGTAGATTCTTTTCTGTCCCATTCCCATGCCTTTCCTCTTCCTGGAGGCCTGGCTGAATTAAGCCTATCTCCAGGGTCCACCTGGGAAGTGAACGCTCTGAGTGGTTCCTAAGAGCAACACTCTGGGGGTCTGATTGCCAATGGTTCTCAACAGAGTCCTTAAGGTCTTACAGCTCCAGTTCATGTGTTCATCAGGAGCATCAGTAGAAGACAGGGCATCATGGAAGAGTAATGTAGTAGAGTCAGAGCAGAGCTGAGGATCTCAAAATCTTGGGCATGGGGAGGGTCTCTGTCCATGAGCAATAGTAACAGTTAGTCCAGAGATATTAAAAAAAAAACATATGGATGCACCAGGCTGAGCTCCAGCAGTCCAGTCGAAGAGAGGGAGAAGGGATTGTATGAGCAAGAGGGGTCAAGATCATGACCACGAAATCCAGAGACAGCTGACCAGAGCTAGTGGGAGCTCACGGACTCTAGATTGCCATCTTGAGAGATGGCATGGGACCAAACTAGGCCCTTTGCATGTGGGTGACAGTTGTATGGCTTGCTCAGCCTTGATACAGGGGGGAAAGGCTTTGGTCCTGCCTCAACTTGTTGTGCCAGGCTTTGTTGGTTTCCCATGGGAAGCCTTACTGAGAAGTGGTGGAGGGTTGGGTGGGGGAGGAAGTGGGGATGAGGGAGCCGGAGGAGGGGAGGGAAGGGGAACTATGGATGATATATAAAATGAAATAAAAAAATTTAAAAACCATATGGATACATGTGAGCTCAAAAAGGAATGATTTTCCAAATCTTCCTTGATGACATACTTAAGAAAATGTTCTTAAACTATCTAGGAAACCAACTAATATTCATGATAATTGAGGAAATTTATTAACCCCACATATTGATCTATTAGCATGTATGAGTCCTCAAAGCCATCCTTCTGGCCTTTTTGAGCCTTGCCTTCCAAGCAAGGCTGGATACACTTTTTCTTCTGATAGGGAGGAGGAAGCATTTGGGAGCTGTTTTCATGGAAGGCAGCCATATGGGGAGGGGGAAAGATGTTTCCATAGGTTTGCCCTTCCCATATCCAACGTGTTAGAAAAGGATTGTCCTCTATTCAGCTTCTCCCAAGCACTGGCAGTTGAACAGTTAGGGCAAGAAATAAGGTGTCTAGAGCCAGGGTGCTCTGTACTGAGGTGAGAATTCCTGGCTGGGTTAAGTCTAAGATCTTCCAGAACCTGGAAGTCCACTGTGTCCAACGCTGCAGGAGCCATGAGAGGCCCTCCAACAGAGCCAGAGTATGATCGTGATCCTGAGACAGGATGGTAGCAAGGTAATTCAGTGTGTCTTGTCCCCATGTGCACAGGCATCTCCACCCCATTAGAGCTATGCAGAGTCACCTCCACTCTCACAGAATGAAAGCCTCCTATAAATGTGCCTGAACTATTCACAAAGAGATTCCCTAAAAGCATGCTATCTCCCCACATACCCAGACCTGTATGAGTTCTCACAGCAACACACCAAGAAAGGCAACCCTGTCTGTACCAAGGGACTCTCAGTTTGCCTTCCCCGCGGTTCAGTAGGGTCTGCCCTTGCCTTAAGAAAGCCCACTTTGTTGTTTGCCAAAGACAAATAGAATATGACCACTGGGTTGTTAAAAGGTCCAGTTCTCTTTAAATTCTATCAATTCATTTGTGTGCATCCCTCGGTATTGTTCCTCTCTCACTTTGGTATCAGTAGCACACTCTATCTTTGAGTAATGGATAGGGAGAAATGCATAGGGGACAGAACTCACCAGACCTTGAAGAAGAGCAGAGTTCATAGGTGACGGCACAGAAGTTGTGGGGCCAGGCTGAGCCCAATTTGAATCCCAGCCCTTCTCCTTCCCAGCTTCATGTCCTTGACCCATTGTAGCAAAATATTAATTATCCTAACCTCCATTTCTAAGCTCTAAAATGGAGAGAAAAAATGCTATGCAGAGTACTTAACACTGGGGCCGTCAGTGTGAATGATCAGCAGATGTTAAGTCTTCTAATTCCTTATGCTGTCAAATGTAGTGGGAATAAACTTTACGTTGGTGTGGAATTTACACATATAGATCAAGATGGGTTAAGGCTTAACTGGTCCAAGACTTAACTGCTTCCCACCCAGCTACCTCTTTCCCACAAGCCTTGAGTCTGTGCTCCTAACACCCAGCAGGTGTCCTGGGGTTGGAGGACAATAGGAAGCATCCTTCAGAGGAAGCCCTTGCTTCCTGTCCTATGCCCAGTGGCCAGCTGTTTCTCCGTGGACTCATTTGACACCAGTGTGCTCTAGGGTTGGCATCTGTCTCATTCACTTTTGTGCTCTTTGAACCATGGCAGTGGTGATGGCAAGGGAAGCCTCCACAATCCCAGAGATGAAAACTCTCTGTTGTCAGGTATACTTAGGGGAGGATCCACATTTATGGGATGGATTAAGACCTATGATCTATTATTTGATTTTAGTGATACCATATTTTGAACTTTCCCTTTGTTTCTCTCTGAAATGTAGATGGTCCTTGTTCATCCTTCTCCATTATTCTCTCTGGTTGTCATCCTTCCTAGTTTGCCATGTCTATTCCCTCTCTGGTTTCTGCGCCTATAGCGTGAGCTCCCATTCTCCCCTTTGGCTTTTGCCACATTTGCTAAGGTTCTGCTAACACGTTCTGATGCTCATACGCCTATGCTTCTTATCTCTGCACTTGCCTTTTCCTTGTTGTGAACACCAGAGAAATCAGCTCTTCTATCACAAATGACAGGACTCCCAAGAGTCCCATCTGCCAGCAACCTGTGGCAGAGAGCAGAATGAAGTCACCAAGCCCATAGTCTACATGGTCAGGGGATCAGGCCAACAGGAAACCAAATTTGGGTTTGTCTGGAGGCTTTTCAAGTATCTGTCTCCTTTTTATAATTTTTATTCTGGTGTCCCATGGGTTTGCCTCAGCAAATGTCCACTACCCACATAACCTTTTCCCATCCCAGTTTCTTCCCCTCCCCCTTGAAATTGAACCCTGCCCTAATGAGGCCTATGCAAAGGCTATTGCTCTGTCAGTTTAAGCAGTTGATGGCAGTTGCCATGGTAGCATCATTATCTGGTTCCTCAGAAACTAGAAGTGACTTGCTATCCCTTCCACCACAGTCAGCCAAATCAACCCAGCCCAATTCTCCAAAGCAACACTGGTGACAAAGGGATGGCGTCCCGCTGAATTCTCAATGCTGCAATGTCCAGAGTCCTTCTGCTACAGAGATCTGCACGTCCCATCTCTGTTCTTGATAGACATATACGCTATGCCTGTAATAGCTGGGGGAAGCTCTGTTTTCTGGAGATACAGCAAACAAAGGGAGTCTTTATAATATAATCCTGGCAGTCTATTTGGGAACTTAGTTGAATTTTAAGGAAGAGGTAAGAGGGTGTTTGTGTTATTAGTGTGGTCACATCTGGGTTTAAATATATCCCATTCCAACTTTTCTGTTCTTTCCAGTCATCTTTACATTATAAGGTGTTTATGAGAACACCCAGGGCTCCATCCTTGGCTGATACCTCCTAGGGAAGTGTGTGTGTGTGTGTGTGTGTCTATGTGTATGTATATGAGTGTGTTTATGTGTATGTATATGAGTGTGTGTATGTGTTTGTGTATATGTGTGTCTATGTGTATGTATATGAGTGTGTGTATGTGTATGTCTATGTGTATGTATATGAGTGTGTATGTATGTGTGTGCATGTGTTTGTGTATATGTGTGTATCTGTGTGCATGTATATGAGTGTGTGTATGTGTATGTCTGTGTGTATGCATATGAGTGTGTATGTATGTGTGTGCATGTGTTTGTGTATATGTGTGTGTCTATGTGTATGTATATGAGTGTGTGCATGTGTGTGTCTACGTGTATGTATATGAGTGTGTGTGTGTGTGTGTGTGTGCATGTGCGTGTGTTGGGGAACTTTGGCAGAGACTGGGAATAGCTCTCTCTGAAGCCCTTATCACAGCACCTCATTTTCTGGGCCACATGGAGACAGACTTTTGTCAACTATAAATACCCCAAACTCTGCCTTTTCTTTTTTGGGGTTTCAAGAAAAGCCTAGTAAGTGACTAGGTCTGTGAAACCTTTTGTCCTTTATATTTCTTTCTGGAAAGGGCACATTTGTCTTCTTCTGCCTGCTCATCATTTTCTGCTGAAGGGAGACTGGAGCCAGCAAGCCTTAGGCTCCACAGTCAGTTGCTACCCTATCTTCTCTTCGGTCTCAGGTGTGGGAAGACAGAAATAGTTACAGCCTTGCCATATTTGGGGGCCTGGCTGTCAGGCACATGTACCCCACTTAAGGGCTACCCCCAGACTCAGATGTGTAGTGGGAAATCAGAAGACTACAAACTAGATTATGTCTTGAGCCTTAAATCTGCACTCTGAACCACGGTGTTCACCCTCTCCATATCGCCTATGTCCAATGCTTAACTTGATTAGCTGAACTTACATGAACAGATGCGCTCTTGTGTGTGTTCTCAGCAGCAAATTTGCAGCTAATGCTGCTTGTTGGTCTAAACATTTAATAGAAAAAGCACCAATAGTTCAGCTCCTACCTTCCTTACCTTATGTATCATCAGTCAGTCAGGTGGGCTCCCTAGTGACTGATGCCAGGGCTTTCCATAGCTGTTGGCTGTTGTAGTAGGGCATGAGGTGAGGTCAGGACTCCCTGGCACATGAGGGGATCTGGTCGCATTTGGCCTTTCATTATTTAGTCCTTGGCCAAAAGCAAAAACATGAGTCAGTTGGCCTCTGGATGCCAGAAGGAACCAGACTGCCCACATTAGCTTTTATTACATTCCTTTCATTGAAATGTGTCACTTTCCTGACACTTGACACTCTGCCCTGGTGGCTAAAATGCATACAGTCTCTTGAATGCACTGAGAATAAGCTGTAGCAGCTTTTCTGGTTCTGAGTTTATTCAGTGAAACCCAGAGACACAGGCAATTTGAGATTTGGAAGTGCCTCATGGAGACAGAGCATCTGTTCCTCTGAGATGGTTATTCTGGGGGATTTGTGTCTCTGAAGGGGAGGATGCACACATCATCAGGAAGGAGTGGCTATTTGGAACTGAAATGTATGTGCTCACTTACCCAGAAGGGTGTAGAAATATAGAACAAACCTTTCGCCAAAACCCAGATATCTAGCCCCAATTTTTCACTAATGCCTGGGTCTAAATTATTCCTTCACACATACAGCTATGCCTGTGGGAGCCTCTTTCTTGGCTGCCCTTATTCTGTTAAAACTAAAAAGGAGAGTTTCCCAAAGGAAGCTATTACTATACTTTGTCTTGAAGGGGCAAAAAAATGGACCTATTTGCTACTGAGCCAGATAGAGCATCTACTTCTCTTACTTTGGAAGGAAATACAGCTTTAAAATTGCATTTAGCCACCAGGTAGCCCATTAACTGTGAATTTAGAACTCTTGCTGCAAAGGAATTGGAAATGTCCAGCAGTGAACAGATAGGATGTTGACCATCAAGAATCCAGCCTCTCTTGGCATTTCATCTAACTTTGTGTCTAGGTCATGACACTAAAGGTGATCAGTGCCTTTAGATGCTTGGGAGTTCCCATTGCTTTATTCTCTCCTGCTGGCCTTCAGGTGGGACTCGGAGAGACAGAGTGGAAGATATGGGGGAAAGTTCCCATTTGACCTGTTCTTGTCATTGAGGCCCAGCATGTGTCAGGTAGCACGTGACATTGGTGGCTGCTGAGGAGCTATCCATAGGATGGTCAGTTGCAGTCGTCCTGTGGATGTGAATGCCCAAGCCTTTCAGTTTATCCATAGCACAAATTCAGAAGAGGGTTGATTATAAGTGGGACCTCATCCTGTGGACACAGAAATAGGCTAAATTAAATAGTCCAATCAGGAAACACAGCTCTCTTAAATTGCTGAACCAACTAGACCCATATGCAGAAAGCACCCTGTATAGGAAGTGAGGCTTGTTTTGTGAGATTGGTGGGAACTCATCATAGTATCCTTCATGCTTTAGTATCCTTCATGCTTAAAAGTAGGTTATAGAGCTCTGAGGATAGAAGATTGTATAATGGGACTCAGGAAATATCAGCCCAGATTGTGTGACCTGCTAGACACCTGCTCAGTCTGTATTCACAAAACACGACCTTACAGTACAAATTAGTACTGATGCATTGGCTAAACTTCAGTCTGCAAGACCTCCCTACAAAGATCACAGATGAAGGGTCATTGGTTATGTTTAGAACATAAGGACTAAAAAGAAATACAAACCAGGTCACCCTTCTGCCGTTTAAATAATAAGACGGCTACCACACAGATGCTCTGCTGCCTCCTCCTACCTCTTGGTACTTGGACAAAAATACCTTCCAGTTGGAGTACAGTGATGTGTCATATGGCTGTCATAGTATGTATTAGAGGTTGGTTTAGGTCAGCCTCTAATTCATGGAAAAAAAGGTTAGGCACTCTCTAACTCTACCTTCCTTCTCCCAGCATTCAGTTTAGTTTTCCCTGCCTACCTTTGATCTGCCCTGCTCTGCTACAGGCTCAAAGCAGTTCTCTACTAATCAATGGTATTCACAACATACAGAGGGAATCCCACATCACCTGGCCTTCAGATGTGCACACATATATATGTGTGTGTACACCAATACACACACATACACTTTCACAGGTAGGCACACACACACACTTGCCTTTTAAAATAATTTGCTAATATTTCTAATATGTGTTTTTCCCTTTAATTCCTAGTATTTTAATCATCAATGAACTATTCTGTCACAGCAAGAAATTCAATATTGTCTAAGAAAATAGAAACAAAGATAGTATTTAAAATTATTACTAGAAATGCTCATTGTTTACCTAATAACAAATAAGAAAAGAATATACTCACATATTTTCAATTTAACATTTCATCTTGTATCCTGTTTCTTCTCCCTAAGTTTATAATGTGATGTAAGTTCTGCAAGAATCTATGAGTGATGTGCTATTCAGGTTTTGTTTTCCTGATAATTTCATGTTCAGAAATGAATGTTGTCTGAGCACTATTATTGCCTATACATGACAGGGATGTAGGCTGTAGAATCAGACTGTCTGGATGCAATTCCCAAATGCACTCTACAACAAATCAGTTTTGTAATGTAATTTTCTAGTTATTTGTTTTCTTTGAACTATATTAAATTTATCTTATTATGCTTATTAGTCTTTTAAAAAGGTTAGGCACTGAATACTTAGCACAGAGTGAGGGTTTTTTTTGTTTTTTTTTGTTTTTTTTTTTGGTCACAGGACCAAAGATGACAGAGTAACTATGGATTTAAGGTACATAGATGACCAGGAGAGATGCTAGAGCCAGAAGAAGAAAAAAATCCTCAAATGGTAGCAGCTAAGGGTTAAAAAGGCCAAAGTGTGAATTTCCTTTCTTCATGCTGGAAGCAGAACCTGATTCCCCCACAACTTCTGGAACAACACATATTGCAATGAGAAGAAAAATGCTTCCGCCTCATTTCCATGCATATTCGGTTTCATTGATCACCTTTAGTAGCTGAGAACTCAATTGCTAAGAGTTCTGGCTGGTGCAGCTCATGCGGTGAGCAAATAGCAAAACCAGGTCTTCAGCAACCTCAGTGTGTGGAATTCAAGTTCATTGGTTTTTTCCAACATGTTAGACTCTCTCCTGCCATGCTGTTCTGGCTAGTTACAAACTACTAACTTCCCCTGTAGATCCTTTTGTCTTTACCTAGGGCAGAGAAAATGCAGGAAGACATCCCTGTGCCTGTCCATCTTGATGTTGTAATTTTTCCTGTAATTTTTCCTTCCCAACAACAGTCTCTACATCAGTTAAGACAAATACGTTAATAGCTGAGCTCAGGAAATACTGATTCCTTTTGTATTTCTCTATGCTGGATAAAACTCCCAGTGGTTCTCATTTCAGAGACATTATAACATTGTAGTCAGGCAGACTTGGCTCTGATTCTTTAGTTTTAGCTAACTTTACTCCGTGAGGTTCTGTTTCTTTACATGTAAATGGAAATGAGAAATAACCCCATTTGGTTCTGTGAGAATTAAATAATGTGAACTATATTTCATGTTCAATACAGTACCAGGTACTTAAGTTGGACAATAAATGGTAGTTATTATTGCTTACCAATTAATAGTCCAGACAAGTTAGCAGAATAATTGAGTTCCTTCTAGCTTGGACTCCTCTTCCTGTCTTGCAGTCTTGGAAGCCTATCTCTTCCCACAAGAAATTCCCCCAGCCCTCTGCTATTACTTCACCCTCACATGGAGGAGGACAGAAGTCATGACACTTAAGAAGGAAGGGCTCTTCAGAACCTGCTGTCCTTGTTCTGCCCATTTTTAACAGAAATCAGCTAATGGAGAACACATCCTGGGAAGAAAAGGAGCCTAGAGAGCAAGATGGCAGGAAAGGCTTTGTGATTATATGTGAGAAAACCAGAGAGCAAGGTGGCAGTAAAGGTTTAGTGATTGCATGTGATAGATCTGGAGGGCAACTGGACAAGCTGGGAAATTCTTCTCTTACACTAATGAGGCAGGGGACACTGGGTTTTTGCTATTTCTCTGGTGAGCAAATTAGTAGCAAATAAATGATAAAATGGGTGTCCCCATTGAGTCCCAATTAAAGTGGAACCAGTGCATCCTAGCATATGAGATTATCTTGGAGTCCAGTTTAAACTCATTAAGTTTCACTAATTGGATAGCTAGTGTTAAAAAAAAACACACCCATTATCCATTCAGGAACAAAAATTAACAAGTGAATATTTGGATGGTTTGTGAAAAGCACATGAATTGTTTGCAAAACAATGTGGCTGGCTTGGTGACCTGGAGAAGCATCTCCTTTGTGATCTTAGCTTTCACAATGGATTTGAGGGAGAAAGTGCTTTGGCCTTGTTTGGGCATAAATTATGATATGTTTTAGTTACCAATGGTGAAATTGTTGAATTTTTGCCCAGTTCTGCTGCTTTATTATTCAATCCTCTCACTTCAAATTGCCATTTTCAAATTGGTATTGACCCTGTGCTAGCAAGGCATAGGGTGCAAGCATGTTCTTCTTGACATCAATTCAAAACCATGTTTTTTGCTTTGTTTTGCTTTTTTCTAGTGCTACGGATTGCCCTTGGATCCTCACATGTGCTACAAATTATAACTTTTTAGTTGTTCCTCTGCCATAAGCCACCTGTTTAAAAGAGTGCAGAATAAGTAATAGCCAATCTTTTACTTGAAGCCTATGTCTGATTGTTATCTTTGCCCAGGTCTTGGTAGTCAGAATGAGCCAAGCAGCCCCAGTAGTGTGGCCGACCTATCTATTAATATTAGCATGTACCAATGGTCCCTATTTTTTTAACACATTGGGATA
>LOEQ01002129.1:25797-41178 GCA_001685075.1 Bramus lutescens | reverse complement strand
TATATATATATATATATATTGACTAGGAATTTCCTTTGTTCCATACTATATTTTTATTAGGATTCTGGGAGAGAAATTAACTGATGAGAATAATGCATTTTTTGTATTGTATCTATGTAGAAGGAGCAAGAAATGTTGGTCCTCCTTGCATGAGGTGGCTTCCCTAAATATGGTCTCTCAGAACCTGCTCAGGGGCTATTGGATGTAAAGGCCTCTGAGGAGGAGGCTGCATTAGACAGATGGGTAAAGCCAGGGGGTGTGCACCAGACCACCTGCATATCTATCCTTCTGCTACCCTGTTCTCACATCTTGGGATATTACCAGGAAAATACAACCTAAAGAAAAGAATCAGTGTTGCTGTCATGGTGAATTATCAAATCACGTGATCCCATCTCTCCACAGCAAATTACCACTATTACTGTCATTTGAGTGCTTGCTGGATTGAGGTCTGTCTTCCCTGCAAGAGATTAGCTAGGTCATTTGTTTCAAATCCTTACAAGGATTAAGGACTATACAGGTGCTTTTACATATGTGGAGGAATGGGAAGATGTTTGCTTCATCTGTGAGTTATACCTCAAGGCATTTTTGTGCTCTGGCCATTTAGAATTTATCGCTTTAAGGATTTCAGATTATAAGCCTCCAATTTAATTCCCAGATCACTTGACTTTGGGAGGACGGGAAGGACATTTGTCTTACTGCTAGAACAGGGATGATTTTTCTTCTAAGAGTTGGACAGTAAACAGTTCACAGTAGAGGCTCCTCATCTAATTGCTCAAAAAGCATCATTTTCTCTAAGACCTTGACAAACAAAAGTCCTCTTTCTCACCTGGGTGCGATTTAAGGATGTTGGACTCTGAGCTTTGGAAAGACACCAAGGGTGGCCCTGTTTGAACAAGGTTACATATGCCTCTTCAGGTGAAGCTATCCAACAATGCCACTGCCACTGAAAATGCCTTTTCTGAGAGTTTCTTTATACCCAAGGCAGATATAAAGTCCCTGGAAGCAGAGTTTGCCTTTAGACTCCTAAGGAAGTGAAAATGAAAGCTTACACTTTAAATGCATTAAACTCGGCCCTCTGGAAGACAGTACAGGCCCAGGTACCACTGCATTAGACACAGGCCTGCTAGTGCTCTCAAAGGACTTTTGTCCTGTGGGTGGAGAGGGGGTAGTGGAGCATATGGTGGGCTGTCATTTCTTTCACAAACCCTATGGATTTGGCAAGTGCCAAGATTGTGAATGGGATCCCATGGTCCTCTGCTTCCCCAGCATGGCATCACCCTAAGAGCCTCTCTCCTTTCGGAGATTTTCTGACTTTCTTCTCTCTCTCCATCCCTCCCCCTTCCTGTTACTGCTTCCTGGCTGGACCCACCATAGGAACGCATTGGGGTAACTATGTTTGCTTGTTTTGTAAGTAGGAGGTTTGGGGGACTAGGTGGGAGGAGGGACAAACTGTAATTGGAGGAGAAGGGACTAACTCAATGAGAAAGGAGTGGTGAGTTCATATGAATGGTATGTTTCCATTGAGGGCCAAAAGTTTAAAACTAAGCAGCTCCCATGGTTTGCGTAGTATTTGGTCTATGTGATGTTTCTCTTAAATATTGTAGGTAGATATGCTTTAAAAAGGCAAAAGAATTAAGCCAGGCAGTGGTGATGCACACCTTTAATCCCAGTGCTTGGGAGGCAGAGGCAGGTGGATCTCTGTGAGTTTGAGACTAGCCTGGTCTATAAGAGATAGTTCCAAGAAAGGGTCCAAAGCTACAAAGAACCCCTGTCTCAAAAAGAAAAGAAAAACCAAAAAGAAAGGAAGGAAAAGAAATAAAGAAAAAAGCAAAAGAATTTATTAAATATGCTGAAGCTCTTGGATATGAAAGTCCATATTAATATAGCATATGTGGATTACCTTTCAAAATGAGATATAGGTCATCACCTGTGATGACCACAAGAGCTTAGAATTAATACTGGTATAAAGTCAGCCTGAAGGATTAGATTCATTGACTTCATGCCTTTTGTAAAAGATAGATTATGGTTCCCTTATCTGAGGCTGGGCATAGCAGGGCAAATTGCATGCAGAATCAGGTGTTCTCCATCTGATGTTCTGGGTCCCCCCTCCAGCAACTGTTAATATAACAGTAGTTTGGGCCAGCATGAGGAATGAACCATGCCTTATCTCACTATTTAGAGTCTTATTTCCTGGCATGTAGTTTTGTTTTGTTTTGTTTTACAAATTGTAGTTAGTTGAGTTGAATGCAAAGATCTAAGGAGATGAACAGGGAAGAAAAAGAAATACAAATTGATTTATGTATTTAATTCCTAGAAATAAAAAGACAAATGCATGATCTTCACTAAGAGAACACTCCTAAGAGGCAGAATAGGGAGGGTCATGACCCATAGAACCAGGATAAAGGTGGGTATGGCCTACAACTTGGGCCTGCTCCAGCTGAGTAGTTCCCTGAAGCCTGTGCTAGGTGCAGAACTCCCGAAATGGAAAGGACTGTAGGGAAGGCCAGCCATGCATAATTGGAGTATGGACCAAGGTCCTCACAAGATGCCTGCACACATTCTTTCTCTTAAGTACCAGCCTAGCATAGCAAGAATGTCAGGTTCCTCACGGGACCTCGCTATGTTCTCCCCACACTGATGAACCATGAGAAGAAACAAACCTAGACTTCTGGGTCAAGTTCCCCCAAGAAGACATGCTTTCAACTGTTCCCAAGTCAACAAATAGCTTGAAAACCTGCTATGGAAAGAAGACTGGACTAGGCCCAGTGGAGATCCATAGCAGGCCTCAGGTCATGCTATCTAGTTGACATTGTTCCATTTTTATTTACCATTGTGGTATTAGATAGCATTAAATTGGCTATCAAAGACATGAAACAACTGTTTATATGTGTGCATGGAAGTCCATGGGTGCCTGTGTGCTCCTTTGTGTGTACACAGATGTTCCCTCTCTTTCATATTGCCACAGCCAGGGAAACTCAATGGAAATTATAAATGCCTTAAATAGAACATGTATTTATTACATTTATGGCCATCTTATGAACCTAACATCATATTATTCATACTGCCAAGCATCAGTCTGGTACTCATGATTTTGTGGGTGACTAGGACCACTGACTACCCAGTCTCACAAGAGAGTGTCTCCCTACGTAGTATCAGCCTGTGGGGGAATATGCTGGAGTTGATGCAGCTTCTATTGAATGCAGCTCGCTTTTGTGCCATCTGAAGTTGGGAAGCTGAACGATTGTGAGCACTTGGATGTGCATACATGGGTATTCCCATATGGATGTGTGCGTGTGCACACTGGAGAGTAGCTGAGACTACTCTTGAAGCATGTTTGCAGATTGCTCCTGAGTGACTCTACATCAGCCTAGTTTCCGGCCTCTGTCTACTTCTCTGTTCTCTGCTTTTACTCTGTTATCATTAATGAAGTACCGTGGCTGCCACTTCTGTTTCTCCCCTCGCCAAATAATTCTCTGGGGTTCTCTCTCTACAGAACCAACAAGGGGCGGGACATCAAGACTATCAAGTCTCTGAGGGTACTCCGAGTTCTGCGACCACTGAAAACCATCAAGCGCTTGCCCAAGCTGAAGGTAATGTTTTTACAATTTGTCCCCATTGAATACCCTTCTTCCTCCTTCTCCCTTTAGCTACAGCTGGCTAGCCTTTGCATACTCCATTCTTAGACTAGCCTTTTTTCTCTCTTGGGGATTAAGATTCTTTACATCTGTTGAAGCCAAGGTCTTCCAATGCCCCAAGAAACTTGCAGGTGAGATCTTCCTTCTTCAGCTCAGACCCAGTTAGGATTTTAGTCCCTGGGGTGACTTATCATCCAGGAAGAAGTGTGTATGGCTTTGTCTTGGAACATCCTGTGTCATTAAAATGGAAGCCTTCTGTCTGTGTAGTCTGTGTGCTATGGTAGCTTGGGTAGTTTGGGCTATTGTCTTAGGGTTTTTACCGCTGTGAAGAGACACCATGACCATAGCAATTCTTATAAAGAGAACATTTAACTGGGGTGGCTTGCATGCAGTTTCAGAGGTTCGGTCCATTATCATCCTGACTGGAAGCATGGCGGTGTGCAGGCAGGCAGACATGGTAATGAAGCTGAGAGTGCTAGTCTTGCAGACAACAGGAAGTCAACTGAAAGTCACACTGAGGGAAACCTGAGCAAAGAGACCTCAAAGCCTGCTCCCATGGTGATACATTTCTTCCAGCAAGGCCACACCTTCTAGTAGTGCCACTCCCTTTGGGGCCATTTTCTTTTAAACCACATTCTACTCCCTGAACTCCAAAGGCTTATAGCCATATCATAATGCAAGAAAAAAATGCATTCAGTCCAACTTCAAAAAGTCCCCATAGTCTATAACAATCTCAAACTTGTTTCAAAGTCCAAAGTCTCTTCTGAGATGCATGGCAATCTCTTAACTGTAATCGTCCTGTAAAAATTAAAATCAAAAAGCAGATCATATACTTCCAACATATAATGACATAGGATATATATTACCATTCCAAAATGTAGGGAAGGCAGCATGGTGAGGAAATACTGGACCAAAGCAAGACCGAAAACTGGCTGAGCAAACTCCCAAACGTTTCACCTCCATGTCTGATGTCAAAGTGATCTTCAGATCTCCAACTCTGTTCAGCTTTGTTGACTACAATATCTTTCTTTTGGGCTGGTTCTACTTCTGGTTGGCAGCTCTCCTTGGCAGCTATTCCATGACTCTGGCATGTCTAACATCTTGGGTTTTCCAAGGCAATCCAGGCTTCAATTTCACAGCTTCACACAGTGACCTCTGTACTAGGCCTCCATTCAGGGATACCCCTGACACATACCTGGCATCGGTGGTTTTCCTTAGATGCAGAGACAAATTCAATAACCTGCTTCTTTTATCCTTATCTCTAAAGTCAGAACCACATGGCCAAAGCTGCCAAATTCTGTAGTTTACTGGAGCTAGAACATGGCCCCCTTGTTCAATTACATCTTTACCAGCTTTCTGTCCTTCACTGCCTAAGCTTGTCTGTCCTGGAACTTGCTCAATAGACCAGGCTGGCCTCAGACTCAGAGATCTGCCAGTCTTTGCCTCCCCAGTGCTGGGATTAAAGGTGTGCCCCACCATACCCTGCTCTGAGCTTTTCTTTAGTTCCTTTTCACAAGCTGAAAACTTAGTTTGCTGGGATCTTGTTCTGAGGTCACCACTCCCTGCATTTATTTCTTAATCCATTTATCTCCTTGAACTAGGGATTGAGCTCCCCTTCACTCCCTGCTGCTCTTTTTCTCCTCAAACTTGACATTTTGTAATTTTCCCTGATCAACCTGCACCTTTTCAATAAGTCTTGATTAGATTTACCACTAAAATCCACACGACAGAGTCTGTACTAGGCTGTTTTGAGATTTTCTTCTGCCAGTGGACTTAATTCAAGTCTTCACTTTAACCTCAGGAAGACTCTTTGGACAAAGGTAAAAGGTAGCCACTTGCTTCACCCAAATATCACAAGAACGATCTCTAGGCAACATACTAAACTTCTTCTCCTCTGAAACCTCTTGAGTGAGCTCCCAACAGTTCAAAGAACTCTTAGCACCTCTGTCTTCCATGCTCCTATTTGTATGGCCCATTAAGCAATGCCTAAAGCATCCATTGCTTTCAATAACCCTAAGTACCAAAGTCCAAATTCCTCCAAACAAACACAAGGTCCAGCCTATCACAGTAATACCTGAGTCCCTGGTACCAATTTATGTCTTGGGGTTTTTATTGCTGTGAAGAGACACCATAACCATGGCAATTCTTATAAAGAAAACATTTAATTGAGGTGTGAGGTTCAGTCCATTATCATTGTGATTGGGAACATGACTGCATACAGGCAGACATGGTGCTGAAATTGAAAGTACTACATCTTGCAGGGAACAGGAAGTCAACTGACTGTCCCATTGAAGGAAGCCTGAGCAAAAGAGACCTCAAAGCCCACCCCTACAGTGACACACTGCCTCCAACAAGGCCATCCCTCCTAATAATGCTACTCCCTTTGGGGCCATTTTCCTTTCCACCACCACAGCTGTTTTCTTCAGTTATAACTTTAGAAAAGTATCATCTTACACAAATAGTTCATATTTTTTGAGGTCCAAATAGGTAACTTAAGGACACATAGTCTGTTTATGGCAGAAGCAGAAATGAAATGGGGAAGTGAGTTATCTTGAATAAGCTCTTCCATGGTCTGGCTAAAAATTGGGATCTTATCTTGCCCAGTAGCCTTCCTGCCTCTCAGGGCTTCCTTCCCATTCAAGCTTGGCATCCTAATTGAGCTCACCTCCCTCCCTTTTCCTCTCCATATATTGTGGTTAATAAGAATCTGAAGCTCCATAGGAGAAAAGCCCCCCTGCCCTGCCTTTCCTGAATTCCTGAGGATTATCAGCTCCCAGTCCAGGGCCTCACAGTCCTGTTCTTGCAATCCAGGTCACACAGTCAGTAGAGTAACCCTCAGCACCAGCACCCAACTCCATCCTCCTGGGGTACACCAGGATGCTTCCTGGGGAGCAGATTTCATTGCCCACTTGCAGCACCCCAGAACCTAGCACAAAACTTCTCAAAGAGTGGCTGGAGGCCACCCACGTCTGAACCTTTGAAATGCTTCCTAAAATAGGCACACTCTCCACATCAGCACAAAAGAGCCAGACTGTCTGGGAGAGGAGCCTGAACTCTGGCTTCTAAACCTGGTCAGCAGATGACTCTCAAACAATAGAGTAGGACCTGGTCACCATAGAAAAGAACCTGCATGAACGCCAAGTCTAGCTCAAAGATTTTGGAGATATGTGACCCAGAACAGATTATTCTTAGGATTTCTTTCACCCAGAAACTGGAGATCCATGTAACATACAATTGTAGTATAGACAAGAGAGCTGATATGAGTGGTCCCTAGCCAAAAACCCCTGGTGTGTCTAGGCTTGCCTCCCATGCCTGCTGTAGAAGGCAAAGCTATGAGCTTGTTTCTCCTGTCTGTCCCAGTTCCCATCGTTTCCCAAGCTCTCCTAATTGATCATGTATGTCACTTGTCCCAAGCACAACCCACACCCCTCCTGGCTCAGATCATCAATTCTTTCTATCCTATGACCAGCATAGAGGAAGCAGAACAGAGTTGGGAGGGGATGGGAGGGGCTGGGAAGGTTAAGGGAAAGGATAGGCCTCTTCTGAAAGGCCTCACACTAGCTGTGCCATGGTTTTGTCTCAGGCTCAGCACACGCTGTGTGGAATCCCAAGGGGGGCAACTCATTCTTCAGCCTCTTTTCTCCTTGGCTCTTCTCCTTCCTCTCCTGGATCTGGACCTTCTACTGTGTCAACTCTTCCTGGCCACCCTCCCTCCAGCTAGTCATTGGCTTAGGCCTATCAATCACCACCCCGTGTGTCCCATACCCAAGCTGTCTGGGACTCCAAATGTTGTGATGAGATTAATCCATACCTCAAGAAAGTGGCCTCAGCCTTCATTCATTGTATTAAATTAGGGAGTGCTTCCTCTAGGTGATTCTGATGCTACAAGACTGCGTGTCACTCATGCAGGTCTGTTGACCTTCCTCCTGAATGCAGCCAGCTTTCAGCTAGAGGGCAGCGGCATGAAGTGGTAGAGTCCGATACAGTCAGAGCGAATATATGAACTTAAGGGTGAAATATGGAAATGAACAAAGACAACAGCATGTGGTTGCCCTTTGGTCCACTTAGAAAGAGCGAGGTGAAGATGGTCCATAATTACTGTGTAAGTAAATCTGTGAATGTCACCAACAGATTCAAGGTCAGGAACAAGCTGTTCAGCGAGTCAAATGGTCTAAGTGATCTTCAAGATGCCATTACATTTCTGGGTTTCACATTAAGTACCTACAAAAACACCACAGAACCCCTCCAGTTACTTTTATCAACTTGTTTAAGCTTCAGGCTTTTACATTTACTTGATGATTTAGACATGTTGTCTGCTTCCCAGGCCGGGTCCTTGCCACCATGACCAGCTAGGAAGATAGCATCCAACCCCATGATTATCACTGCTTAGTGGGTGAGAGCTCCTGGGAAAGCTTCTCAGACTGCTTGGTGGTGGCATGGCTCCACCTCAGCTCTGGGCATAGGAGTGTTTTGTCACAGGAATGACATGAGAGCCTTCACTGCTCTCCATAGGCTGTGTTTGACTGTGTGGTGACCTCCCTGAAGAACGTCTTCAACATACTCATTGTCTACAAACTCTTCATGTTCATCTTTGCTGTCATCGCCGTCCAGCTGTTCAAGGGAAAGTTCTTTTATTGCACCGACAGCTCAAAGGACACAGAGAAGGAGTGCATGTAAGAGCTGCTGCCATTTACCTCTCACTGTGCCAAGGGTGTCCTGGCAAGTCCCTCCCCATCTCCCACGGTGGACTAGGTTTCCATTCTCTCCAAACTCCATTCCCCTTCCCATAGAATGATAAACCAGAAAGAATAAAAAGACATCTGTTGAGCTCCTTTTCTCATATCAGATATAGTAAGAGACACTATGCCCGGACCCTTAAGTTTTAAGTCTTTCTAATGACCTACTGAGAGAAGTTTTGTTTACATTTTATAAGTATAGAAGATGACAGTCAAAAATTAGGTTGTCTACAGGCAACTCATGATATCAGGATTCATCCTATATCTGTTGGGCACCAAGTAGCATTTTTATTCCATGCCAGTGCTGGCTCTTAATACAACTTGCCCTCCCTTTTCTGTGATAGTCATTGTTAGCCTAACATCCTTAAAGTTTGTAAAAATGTTTGACTGTTCTACACACTATACTTAAGAAGCCCTATTTCATTTCTCTTCTGCTTTCAGAGGCAACTATGTAGATCACGAGAAAAATAAGATGGAGGTAAAGGGCCGGGAATGGAAGCGTCATGAGTTCCACTACGACAACATCATCTGGGCCCTGCTGACCCTCTTCACTGTCTCCACAGGGGAAGGGTGGCCTCAGTGAGTGAGGGGGTAGGCGGGGTATATGTGTCTTGCAGGCTGTGATGGGACTGTGTGGGTGCCTTGCAAAGCTGATTCAAGATGAACATGGCTAACCTTTTGTTATTGTACCAGGCAAAGTAAGTGGTTATGAGTGGGTGAGAAAGGGAGAAAAGAGGAAAAAGAAAAACCCTTCAGACAGAGATGGAGACGGGGTAGGCAAAGTCAGGGAAGTATTTGAAACTCTGTTTTCATCAACCTTCGAGTTGGTTGGAGTTCTCTGACTTACAGAACAAATGGATTTCCACAACTTTTTACCCCCTCAGAAAAACTCCTGGGGACTGTTTTAAGCAGATCTGTCCTTAAGGTTGGCTCTGCACCTGAGAGCCTAAAGATGGAGAGATCTTGCAGACCCTAGAGATGCTGCATAAGACCAGACCTCTTTTTAAAGAATGCTGGTTCTTATGCTGTCGGTAGTGGGAAGCTAATGTTTTTTTTTTCCCAAAGACTTAGCAACCACTAGTTGGCAGTAGAAAATCAAATGGCACTAGATGTCTCTTGGTATTGAACATGACAACCTAAATGATAAGAGGGTATCATTCCATTGATTAGGAGTTGAATGCAGATAGCTAGAAAAGATGGGCTAGAAAAGGCAGTAAGTAGTACATTTTCTTTACCAAATTTAGTGATGGCCACTCCAAATTAGTGGAGGAATAGAAAAAGGCGGAGAAGACATATCAAGCACACCAAGAGGTGGCACACCTTCTAAAAAGCCAAGACTGTCACCCACCATCTTTACCCTCTCTTTTGGTCCCCCCAGGGTCCTGCAGCATTCTGTAGATGTGACAGAGGAGGACAGAGGCCCAAGCCGCAGCAACCGCATGGAGATGTCCATCTTTTATGTGGTCTATTTTGTGGTGTTCCCTTTCTTCTTCGTCAACATCTTCGTAGCTCTCATCATCATCACCTTCCAGGAGCAAGGGGATAAGATGATGGAGGAGTGTAGCCTGGAAAAGAATGAGGTAACCCAGGGTAGACTGTAGTAAGGGGCAGTAGTGACAGTTTTAGGAAAGAATCGGGACGGCATGCTTAGAGAGAAAGTGCACGTTTTCCTAACTTTACTATAGCAGTAGAGTGAGAAGAGAGGAATGACCAATGGGAGGCATAGAGGCATGCAGTTGTGGATCTGGGACTCAGTGCATCAGAAAGAGCATTTTTGCCACAAGTACAAGCGTCCCACATACAATCCCCAGCATCCACATAAAAAGCTGGATATGGGGCTGGGGCACTAGCTCAGTGACTACAAGTCCCTGCTGCCAAGCCTGATGCTGTGAGTTCAGTCCCCAGGAGCAACGTGATAGAAGGAAAGCACCAACTCCCACAAGCTGTCCTCTGACCTTTATTGTGCATTATGATGGGCACACGTGTGTGTGTGCACACACTCTGCATTTTAAAAAGCTGGGCACGGCTGCATGTGCCTGTAACCCCAATAAGGAATCACATACAGGTAAATCATGAGAGCTTGCTGGCTGGGTAGCTTAACCTTAATGGTGAGCTTCTGGTTTCATGAAAGATCCTGGTTCAAGGCAATGATGCAATAGGAAAAGATGGCCCATCTCCTTCTCTGACCACCTCATGTGTGTGCCCAGGCATGGTCACCTGCACATCCACATGTATTTGCATCACACACAGACAAGACACAAACTAGTATATAAAGAAAAGATAAGCATGCAGTCTCCTCCCTTATGTGTGATAATCTAGAAGAAAAAGACATGTACCACAGCTATAACATGAAGACATTTGCTTACCTCACTGACTCTCATAGCATCTGGGTTTCTAATGACGGGAAATTTATTTTCTTAATTGCTCCTCTAGCACATGCATAGGTTTGGGATATGGTAGGGTTTTATGGTTGACTTTGTTGTTGGTGTAATAATGGAGGTGAGCTGGAAACAGTTATAGATTATAAGGGGAATGCATAGGCACATATGATTCAAACAGTTCCAGTGTAAAAATCCAAATGTTTAAAAATTCAAAACTTTTTGAATGATATGATATATAAAGTAGAAAATTCTATACCATGAAACTTTGTTTCATACACAAGATTAATAAAATATTACATAAATTATCCTTTTAGGCTATGTGGACAGGGCACATATGAAACACTGATAAATTTTGTGCTTGTGCTTAGCAGAGCATCATGTCTTCAAAGTATCTCATTACATTTATGTAAACAGTAAAACCTCAGAAACAAATCTCTGATATCACAAATCACTCTGGTCCCACACATTTCAGATAAGGGAGTTCTAGGCAGTAGATAAGTCATCTTAAGAAAGTTCATGCAGTGTTTAGGGGCGTTGAGCTGATTCTAATAACTTGACTTTCTGCAGCGGGCATGCATTGACTTCGCCATCAGTGCCAAACCCCTCACCCGCTACATGCCGCAGAACAGACACACCTTCCAGTACCGCGTCTGGCACTTTGTGGTTTCTCCTTCCTTTGAGTATACCATCATGGCCATGATCGCCTTGAATACTGTCGTGTTGATGATGAAGGTGAGAAGTGACTGTATGTGTTCGCTGTGACTGTGAAATCGCTCTACCTTCCTCGTCTGCCACCTTTACCTGCTCTTGCGTCATGGAGTCTCTTCGATTTTACCCAGTTCAACAGCCTGGTCCCTGGGTTTCAGGGTAGGGTTGGAGTCATCAAATGAAATGCAGAGTAACATAGAGTATCAGTTAGGGGCCTTCAGGAACAAAAGTGTCAAGAGGGTTCACCTTCGACCAGGGTGCACTACGTCCTCCAGAGATCATGGAATTTAAAAGAAGGCTGAAGTTAGTGGAAGGTTGATTATATTTAATGCTAAGTACAAAACACCTAGTTCCGGAAAGTGTGTCTGTCATGGCTACCTTTAGCCAGGACATGAAGGTGACTTTGTTATTAAGGTGCCCCAAGTTGGACATAGTTGAGAGATTACTAGACCGGCATTTATATCCCACCATATACACATGTGCCTTAAGGCTTTGACTCTATTGTTCTCTTTCTTCTCTTTCCTGGCAGTACTATTCTGCTCCTTGCACCTATGAACTTGCCCTAAAGTACCTGAACATTGCCTTCACCATGGTGTTCTCCCTGGAATGTGTCCTAAAGGTCATCGCTTTTGGCTTCCTGGTATGTCTGTTCCAGCATCAGGCTTCTCTTTCTTTGGGGTACATGGTGGTTACTGCTCTTCACCCTCTTGCCTACCTAATAGTGAGCTCAGTTTACTCCACAAACAGGCTGCCCTGTAAGTAGAGTAGGAGAAAAGGCAAAGAGAACCACCTCCTCATCCCCGTCTAACCAGCAGCCCTGGTCCTACTGAACTCTGTCAATAGTAGAGTGGCCATCTTTGAATTTTACTAGCACTATAATTGATGTATAAAGAAAGAAAACACGACTTAGATTAATAAACCTTGAGTGATTATTTACTGATTAGATAGATAAATTTTATGATTTGAATGGGAAAATATCTTTCATAGCCTCAAACCAGCAAATAATAGCTTTTTCTTTTTAAATTTAATTTTTTTTACATACTAATCCCAGTTCCCCCTCCCTCCCTTCCTGCTCTCCCCACCTTCCCCTCACCCCACCCCCAATCTGTTCCTCAGAGAGGGTAAAACCTCCCATGGGGAGTCAACGAATTCTGTCATATTACCAAGCTGAGGTAGGACCAAGCCCTCCCCCTCCTGTCTAGGCTGAGCAAGGTTTCTCTTCATAGGAAAAGGGCTCCAAAAAGCCAGATCCAATCATTAGGGATTGCTCCTGTTCCCACTGCCAGTGGCACAAATTGCCCAAGCCACCTGCTGTCACCTGCTTTCTGGAGACTAGACTGGTCTTTTGTAGGTTTCCTGGTTGTCTGTCAGTGAGCTCCCACTAGTCCAGGTCAGCTTTCTCTGTGGGTTTCCCCATCCTGGTCTTGACCCCTTTGCTCCTCCCTCTCTTGACAGGACTCAGGGAGCTCTGACACAATCAAATAATCGTTTTTAACCTATTAGCCTCCTGCCCACTAAGTAGCCTGAAGAGTAACTTCTGCCAATTAAAATAAAAGTTTATTATTTACATTTACAATGTTCAATTACTTTTAGGGAGTGTGGGGGTCAGGGACGTTTCTGGAATTGGATTTGTGAGGGATTGCAATGAATTTTTCTGGCATGAACTTTCTTTTTACTTCTCTTCAACTGGTAATTATAATCGTTTGGCAAATTCTCCTGTTCTCAAGAATGTTAAGAAACCTGGCCTTTGCTTCTATGTCCTATAAACAAAGCCAGTCCCTCCCTCTCCTCCTGCTGGCTCCAGGGCCTGCTGAGAGGTCAGCAGGGTGCAGATAAGCCCACTTGACAGCTGCTTCACACTTATTTAGGGTGTGAGCTACCCTTTCAAGTTGAAGTGTGTACCAGACCTGACAGCTTTCCTAGCAAGAAGGGAAAACTTTGCTGCAAATCAGAATAAGTGCTTCTTGGTAGCAGCTGTGACGGGGACTCTGGGCTGGGCTTGAAAATTGTCAGTGCTGATTGTGGAGGTTGTTTTCAGTCTCCTGGTTCTTTATACAACCATTAATTTGATTATTTGGGGTGGAGAGTTGAAAGGAACCCATTGCAGTGGCTGAATTGTGGAATTCTTGACTCCCTTTTGAGTGTTTTGAGACTCGAGGAAATAAAAAGGTAAAAAGAAACTTCTACCAAACAAAGATGCCTTTATAAAACAGTCTAGACCAAGTAGGGCAAAGCGAAAGAGAGGGGGAAAGCCCACACCACTACAGGGAAGGCTTCTCTCTGAGTCTTGGTGTTGACATTGGCTGTGACTTAAGCCCCAATTATGTGTTTAATTATGGTGAATGCTGAATACATACTTAGAGGCTTAACTAGAGGATTCGGCCTCAGGACCTGCCTCCTTCCCTCCCTCACGCCTGTGTTTCATTCAAGGCCTGGACTCATTCACACCAGAAAAGGCACTGTTACATTGATTTGGCATCCTGATCTTTTGGAATACCCCAACATGTACTGATTGGCATAGTAGATATTGCCATTGTCATTGTGGCCATTATCATTTTAAATGAGAAAATTGAAGTTCATAAAATGTTGTTTTTTTTTAAAGGTTACACAATAAAATGTAGAATTAGAAAATGGGTAGAAATGAAAAGCAAAGAAAAGGGGAAATAAGCCACGTATTTGTGCTGCTCAGTAAATATCCACCAGTGCTTTACATATTCACTTTCTCTATGTTACAACTGTATTAGCTAGGCTTCCTTGTTTCCCTCTTTGACAGATAAACTACAGCTCAGAAAAGATTGACACTGTATTCAGAGTTAGTGAGAGACAAATCCAGAAGTCAGATCCTGATCTATCTGACTCCAGAGTTCACAATAATCTGCTAGTTCAGTCGCCAGGACACATTCCAAAATCCCCAGTAGATACCTGAAAGGAGGGCAACCCGATGTCTGTACACATGCTCTCATATATTGCTAAATGATGGGATGATTTCTGAGAAACACATTTATCCTTTCCTATTGATGTGATCAAGTACACTAGGACAAGAGCAACTGAAGAGAGACATGGTTTATCCTGGCTCACAGTTCAAGGGTCCAGAACCATCATGTACAGAATGCTAACATGGCAGGAACTTGAAGTCATTGGTCACCTTACATCCACCACCAGGAAGCAGAGCACTTTCTTCCTTTATACAGTACTGGGATCCCAGCTAGGGTTGGTGTTCCCACTCAATAACACAGCCAAGGTAATCCCTCAAGCATGCTCAGAAGCCCATTGCCTAGGTGATTCTAAATTCTGTCAAGCTAACACTAACATTGTTAGGCGATCTTGTCATTTTGTGACTATCATAGTATGTGTTTACAAACTATCATAGCTATAATATAATAATAGCTATAACATAAATATATGATATAAATTTACAAACTATAATAGCTACATCACCAGGCAATATAATAGTATGAGACCTCCATTGTATATATGGGGTGTCCTTAGTAGAAACATCATTATGACTGAACTGTGTTTTGTCCTATTAAGTTGAAGATTTTCACTTACTATCTTTTCTTTGGCATTCTACAGTTTTCCATTTAATGTTTTGGATTGTAAGTAACTAAAATCATGGAAAACGAAGCTACATATAAAATGGAAGAGTGCTATATTGCACAATGATAGGATGTGCTATTCTATATTGTAAGGCATCCCCAACTGGAACTCAAGGGTTCTAGTCCTCTGAAACCTAGATCGGTGAACTAAGAATTAGGAAATTCAGCCGGGTGGTGGTAGCACATGCCCTTAATGGTAGACAGAGGCAGATGGATATCTTTGAGTTCCATGGCAGCCTGGTCTACAAGAGCTAGCTAGTTCCAGGACAGACTCTAAAGCTACAGAGAAACCCTGTCTCGAAAAACCAAAAAGAAAAGAAAAGAA
>LOEQ01002129.1:0-25778 GCA_001685075.1 Bramus lutescens | reverse complement strand
AAGAAAGAAAGAAAGAAAGAAAGAAAGAAAGAAAGAAAGAAAGAAAAAAGTAATTAGGAAATTCACCTTGTGATGGGGAGTAGGAATGCCTTGAAAACTGGGACTTTAGGGACCCCCACTTGGCTCCCTAATAAATGGGCTAAGTGCCCCACTAGAAAGTGAATTTAGTTACAAAGTTGAACGCATCTGCTTTTCTTTATTCTCTAGGGTACAAGGGACTTTGGGATCAGATCTCCCTAAACCTTAGTTTTCTCATATAGAAAACAAGAATAACAATAGCTGTCTTAGAGTCTTAAATATGTGGTACTCATTAAATATAACCTCTCTTTGCACAATCCTTCACCTGTGGCATATCTTCACTCTTCTGGCCAATCCTTCTATTCAGTACAAAATAAACATGGGGCATTTGGTACTACCTAACGTTCAGACCCACAAGAGGAACAAACGAACTAAAAGAACATCAAGGGTCTGGAACAGATGCTAAAGATAAAGTGATGGTAGTTATGAGGGTAGGAAGGGGAGCCCTTTGGTAGTACTCCAGAAACTCTATGGTACCTGATGCCCAGGGGCAAGACAAGTGATCGGTCAATTTGGAGATGTGGGTGTCCTGTTTTAAAGAATGCAGTCCAAGTTCTGTGCTATCTGAAATCAGGTGGACACATCACACATTCTGAAGCATTTCTGGGTCTTTTGTTTCTCCCACATATAGTATTCAATCAATCTCCTATTTTCCTAACTACTTCTCTGCTTTTTGTATTAAACTTAATCACACCTCCTTACAAGATGTAACAGAGAAGCAGTGGGGTGGGGTGGGAGATGGAGTCTACTCATCCTACTCAGTGAGAATTCAGAGCCTGTCTGTGACTTCAGTCCCATAGAGCCTCTTGTAGCAATACAAATAATTTAGAAGTTTAAAGTTCTAAGATGCTTAAGGCTTAACAGGTGTGTACTTATCCCAAATTCCCTGAGGTATATACATTATAAATGTAAAACTTTTTATTTGTTGATCAAACTCAGTAGCATGGTAGGAAAATAAATGTTTTCCAATTAAAAAAATATTTCTTATGAGATTTTTAGTGACAGCTTCAAAAATATGGTCTTCAAATAGTTGTAGAACTGTTTTTAAAATGAGGATTTCCCAAATTAGTAAAGGAGAAAGAGAATTCCAGGTTAGAAACAGGAAACTGAGCCCAAAGTTAGAATGAATGTATGCATGAATTGACAAGTTTTAATTCCAAGTAGCAGAGTTATGTAATAAAAGATGTCTTTTCTTTCTTCTTTTTCCATTTTCTAATGTTCATGTGACCGAATTCACTTGGCAGAACTATTTCCGAGATACCTGGAACATCTTTGACTTCATCACAGTGATTGGCAGTATCACAGAAATTATTCTGACAGACAGCAAGGTGAATGGTTCATGGGAGCTCCATATTTAAGCTGGATCCTGGAGTAGCGTTCAAAAAGGATCCTCTCCACATACGGTCCATGTATAACTCATCCAGTCGAACATGTCCCTTTGTGTCAGGAATCTACTTTCTCCTTCCTAAGCATTAGCCAAAGGATGCAAACTTTGGGGTGGTAGGTCTCATGGCAGGCTTAGCTACATTTGCGTGACTCTGATAGCAGACATTTCATGGGGTAAGTGAAATAGAGGCTATTAGAAGAAAGTAGTATGCAGTGTATAGCTAAATTCTACAAAAAGAATCAGAGTTGTCTTTGACCTCAGCGTTGTTAGACCTGAAATGTTTCTCTAAGTTAGCTCCTCCTAAAGAGTGTGTGGAGAGCTTTATTGTAATTACTGAATACCAGAATGCCATTGTGTGCTAGGGGATTACTAGCTCTGCTCTTTCAGCATCGAAGTGCAGACTTCAGTTCATTTGGCAGAGGTTAGGGGAGCCAGGTTTCCTCCCGTGTCCTGGGGTACCCCTGTACCCATCTACCTAGGAATAGAGAGGCTGGTCTGGGGGGGTCTTAGAGAGAGATGCCCTGGGTTCTTCTCAGCTGGAGCTGGGTTAACCACAAAAGACAGAGACTGCCATCTATTTTGATATCTGAATAAAGAATAAATGTGAAAATACCAGTGCTTTGATCTTCCTAAATGAGCATATTGTCACTAATTACATGTTTCCTTTTGGCCCACCAGCTGGTGAACACCAGTGGCTTCAATATGAGCTTTCTGAAGCTCTTCCGAGCCGCGCGCCTCATAAAGCTTTTGCGTCAGGGCTACACCATTCGCATCTTACTGTGGACCTTTGTGCAGTCCTTTAAGGTAAGAGGCTCGCAGAGAGTGGAACACCAGACAACACGACGGCCGCATCCTCACCCCAGTTCCTTCCCCTGTGAGCTCATAAACTTCAAGTTTATTAGAAGCATAAATACAATAGTTCTCATAGCATAGGCTGAACAGTGTTCAATTCATTCTACATTATAGAATCTTATTCTAAAAACTAATATATCTCTTTGACTTTGTAACTTGGGCCTTTTCTCTCACTGAGACAGGGATATATTTTATGAAGTGTGTGCTATCCTTGGGTATTCTAGATTTCCCTGAACAATCCTGTCCATCCATATATTCAACCTATGTGGCCTTACAGTGACCCAAGCCAGCATAACTGCACAATCTTAAACTCTAACCTTTAGAATTATGAGACAAAACAAGCCTCTTTAGTTCATACAATTGTTTTGTTTTGTTTTGTTTTGTTTTTAAGACAGGGTTTCTCTGTGTAACAGCCCTCGCTGCCCTGGAACTAGCTCCATAGACCAAACTGGCTTTGAACTCACAGAGATCTTCCTGCTTCTGCCTCCCAAGTGCTAGGATTGAAGGTGTGCGCCACCACAGCCCAGCACTTCATACAAAATTTTAATCAGTAAAGATATGCTAGCATGACGTTGTCTCGGGGCTTATCCAGAATAGGTAATCAATGTATAAAGAGATGGGTGCATATTTTCACTCTATAATATTAATAAAAATGTAAGTATAAAAATTAGTATTTTGAAGGTAACATTACGTTTATGTTTCTAAAGATTTACTTATTTTATTGTGGTTTTATTGGGGGCATGGGTATTCATAGAACATCTGTTTTGGGTCTAGAGCTTGCTATGTAAATCAGCTGGTTTTGAACATGTAATCCTCCAGACTGTGCATATTGAGTTCTTGGATTAAAAGAATGGGGCATCACACTAAAAACAAAACAAACACCTAGGCCGGCCTCCCATTGCCAGATGTTGTCAGTGTTTTCATTTCATGGAAGAGTTTTTTCAGAGAATTTTTTCTACTTGTACTTCTTAAAAAGATTCATGTGCAATCCTCCCGCCTTCACCTGGGTGTCTCCTGAACTACTGAACGTATGGTGTGCTGATGGAACACACATGTCCTACGAAAGTTAGGAATGTTTGGTCCAGTTATTATATTTCTCTTAAGCATTCTCATGGGATTATGTATAGGTCTAGGTACATAAAAGTTAGTTAAAAGTTGGTGCCTGATAACTACTCAGTGGTAGCAATAGTCAAGAAAAGTGTTCAACAAATAGCACACATTAGATGTCTTTGGGGTATTAGATGTCTTTGGGGTATCCCAAGGCTTGGTTGCATTTCTTTTCTTGTAAACAAAGTTTAATTAACAAATTAAAATAAATTTGATAAAATAAAGTGACTCAAAAGTGACAAACCATAAATTTACCAAATTGTCTTCCTTCTTATATATTTAATTAGAGTACAGGGCACTAAAATCATGGTATGTCATCACTTGGAAAGGGAGTTTGTCCCATATCTTCCTTATTGATTTACTTCCTTATCTGAATCATTAGTGTTGAGATGGGAGACCAGTTGTAAGGTTGTTCAGGCTCCAAGGTATAGCCTGGCCTTTTCTACCCTATGAAGAGCCAATTGTTTGCCAGGATTATTGCCACAGAGGCCTCACCTCAGTGAACTCAAGTTTACCAGAGTTAGATGACAGAGGGGAAATTTAAAACATTAAGAATTTGTCCTCTGAGTCTCAGGTGAGTTCATATTTAGGATTAGAAAGACATGCTGCTTTTAGAGCTGGTTTTATTTTATTTTATAAGAGGACTGCCCATCAAGCTTCAGTTGTTAGCAAGTCTAAGAAATGTGTGTCATCCTGTCGTGTTCACAGTCACTGAGTCTCTACGACTGTCCTATTCGAGTTAAAGGAAGTAAAGGAAGCGGTGTCAAAAGCTGACAGCTGAATGGTTGGTGTATTTACTGAGTACGGCAGAGATGGGAAGGCAGGTGAATCTGAAGCCCAGCGGTGCTGTGTTACAGATGGATGTTTCCTCTTCAGGACAATTCTGGGATACAGGACAAAAGCAGACTGCTTAACAACAAAATGAAAAGGCCGCTTAGGCAAATACAAAGCAGAGAGATGCCCAATGTAAAACTCTGGCATTGCCTTTACCTACTCAGACCCAACTGTGAGCTTCATCCAGTTCTGTCTCAGGCCCTGTTCAGAATTTCATCCTTCCCTTCTCTTCATTTTGTGTTAGAATGTACATTTGTAACAAGAAAGGAGAAAGGGGGCTAGGAGATGGCCCTGGATTTAAAGCACCTACTTCTCTTGCAGAGGACGCAGGTTTCAATCCTAGCAATCACATGGGGTGGCTCACAACTACCTTAACTCCGGTTCCAAGGGATCCAGCATCCTCAGGCCTTCACAGGCACCTGCACATATATGGTGCATGTAAACTTATGCAAGCACACATATATACACATAAATAAAAATAACAAATAAATAGTGTTTTAAAAGAAGGGAGAACAGATGGACTCTGGTTTTCCTCTCTAAAGCTGAGAGTAGGAAGATGATCTGGGCCTGGAGGCTTTGGGTGGAGAAGGTAGAACACAGCTAAGCCAAATGGGTAGAAGACGGCAGCCCCCCAGGCCCTACTCCCTATGCCAATCCTCGTGAAAAAGTGGCCATTCCTTTCCTGGGATCTTGAGAGTCAGCGTTTTATGGCAGAGAGGCCTCCGCATCAGCTTTCAGTTGCATTTGCATTTATCCTCAATTCAAGTTGTAATTCGTCCCTCTTGGGGCTCTTCATTCTGTTAACTCTGCTGATAAGCTCTGCCCTGTCCAGCCATCTGAAAGCCTTTGGCTGGTCCCCAGGGACTTGTGGTGTGTACACTCATGACAAGATAGAGACTCAGCACTGGCTGCTGGGGAGCTTACTGAATGAATGGTAAAGAAAAGGGAAATCCATGCCAGTTCTGGGATCACCACCCAACTGTATTGACCCCATCCTATTCCTAATCCCAACTGCCCTATGTCTGCCCATATCCTAGAATATCAAGGGCAGATCCTTGCTTTCTACTCCCATACTGAACAGCTATGATCCTAAAGTGTCAGTAAGCATATACAATATGGATTTTTAATTTTTGTCACATGTGGCTTCATTACAGCTTCATAATGGCTCTTAGTAGGCTTTGGGGCAACTTATATATGAATACAGTAAAATATTAAAAAGATTAAACACTAGAAAATAGTGTTTCATCAGAAAATAAAAGATACTTCTGGGAATGGATAACAAGGGACCCCAGTTATTTATCTTTGCCTCCAGATTTCCCACTATGAGTTCTATATTGGGGTAGGAGCAGGAGGGACAAATGCCAAGGTCTTGAAGCCCAACCTAAATTCTTCTTATTTAATTTGGGTCACAGTTGCTAGGATTATTAATCTTCTGCATGTCAAGTGAAATGTCTCTGAATCCCAGGAAGCTTTGCTAGCTCTCTTTGGAGACAGGGGTCACAGATCTATCAGAAAACTTGGGCGAAAGAGAGAGAGAGAGAGAGAGAGAGAGANAGAAAGAAAGAAAGAAAGAAAGAAAGAAAGAAAGAAAGAAAGAAAGAAAGAAAGAAAGGATAGACAGACAGACTGCTCCAAACAGAATAGCCCTAAGCAGCAGAGTGCCAGTCCTGATGGAAATAGACTCAAGACAAGAGTTCTTGCCCCGCCAGTGCCTGCAGAAGCAGTGCTCTCCTGGGTTAATTCTTTTCTCTTGCTTCCCTTATAGGCTCTCCCCTATGTCTGCCTTCTGATCGCCATGCTTTTCTTCATCTATGCCATCATCGGGATGCAGGTGAGTGGGCACACCAGTGGTCCTGATGGGGCAGCAGCTGCCTAAATTTTCTCTGGTGGGTTTGCAGATGTTTTGCACGGTTCTGCTTGACTAAGAGGCGTCTCTGAGGTCTTACTGCATTATGACCTTGGGAATTTACATGAGCTGCGGGTTCCCTAGGGATTCAGGATCTTTGGGGCTTAATCTGAGGTTTTCCAATCATGCTGCTGACTTAGGAGTAGCTGGGCTTCTGTGGCTACAAAAGAACTAAGGCAAAATGACACCATTGTTTTCCCAGCGAGGGATTCACTATTGTAACTAAGTAAGGCTTAATTGTTTCTCTTGATTTCTGTTATTTGGACTTGACCTAAAAGAAGGCTAGACCGGGTGGTTATCCCAGCACTCTGGGGTGGATAAACTACTTCTATAAATAATGAACATGTACCCCTTTAATGTATCTGATGGGGTACACAGGGTTTCTGTTTGTCTAAGGCGGGCTTCCTTCTGACTTAAAGTCTGCATGACCAACCCCACCCTACTCCCACCAAGAACTTTGGCTGACAGTTCCCTGCAGCCTGGATGCCTTCTCAGAGGTCTCTTACACCTGGAGCCACTGCTTCCTTTCCAAGCTTCCTGACCAGTAGCCTTCCCTAGTTTTTTTTTTCTGAAAGGCCTCTTCTCTTTGCTCCTCTCTCCTGCCTTCTTGTGCTCACTCTTCCTCGAACTCTATGACTAAGGAATACTGTTCTCCTAAATCACAGGAGGATGTCCAGCATCAAAATATGTAAGGCCTACTTGAGAGGCTCTGGTTTTCCTTCTCCAAGGGTCTTTTAGGAGAGATGTAAAATGATGTCAGTAGCATTAGAAACAGAATTGCCACAGAGGCAATGAGTTTAACGCTCATTTGATAACTCAAGACCCTAATCAACTCCCTTCAAACTTCCTATTCTCAAGCTGAAAATAGAAAGTTGGTTTAATTAAATCGTGTGTAAATTTCTGTATGACAAAATAGCTCTGACTCCTTTCATCTTCAAGCAAAATGATACCATATATAATTCTACTGACGCTGACAATGCTGTTTGCCATTTACTTCAATTAATTTGGTATGTCAGACACGGTGTTTAATGTATGTCTATATGCAAATATATACATACACAATACAGAGAAAAGGACAAGGTATATGATTAGCATAATCAGGAGTTATTGAGTTGAGCTTCATTGTTTCCACTGATGTTTAACAGGGTTAAGTAGCCCTTCACCTTGTTCAGCCTCTCAGATAATTAGCTAAAGAGCTGATACTGAGATCCAGCGGTGCTGCCATACAACCCACGTGCTTAACTCTGTGCCTTCTCATATCCCATCAGACAAACAAATCCAAGTATTTCTTTAACTTTTCAGAGGGACCTGGGAACTGCTCAGTTATAAATTGTAATATCCACAATTACTCTAATGTTATCACGTTTAGCCCTCTGTCTAAAACCTCCCAACACCATTTCCACAGAGACAAGAATGCCATTGCCAGTGTGACTTGTATCAGGTGGCGGTTCCCACCTTGGTCCATCGCAGAGACTGAATGCTGTGCCGAATCAGTCACACACCTGAGCGTGTTACTAGAGAGGCCCTAGCCAACATTGTCATCACAAAACCGAAGGGCAAACGGGTAGCAGAAAGGTTGCGAATAGATATGAAACCATTCTGGACTTTCAAAGTCTTCTCAGAAGACATCTTTGCAGAACATGTACAGGAAGGAGTTTCTGGCAACACATTGTTAGAAGTGATGCTGTGGCCTTGGCTCTGTAGCTGCCCAGCTGTGTGAACTTGGTTAAATTACCAAACTCCACTGGGCCTTAATTCCTCTACTCATAGTAGAAAAGTGAGCTAAACACAAGCAGAAACTTCTAGTTCTGCAATTCTACATGGAAATAGATGTAAGCTTGTACTGCCCTGCAACTTTCAGAAACAACCCTTCTTTCTCTTTATTAGTCTTTGATGTGGGTGATAATAGGCTGGGAGGACATAAACAATGTGCAAAGAAATTTTAAGGTGCACCACCTCCAAAATAAATATTTAGGGCTTGAAAATTATCTTAGAAGATATTCAGAGTAGCTGTGCTTTTTTTTTTTGTACAGTTACTATGTACAAAATCATAGTGCATTCTCCAACTACTTCATGGAAGTATTTGAGAAAAGTCTACCCAGGACAAGTAATGATGCTCCCATGAGAGTCCTAGGGTGAAAAAGCCCCGTGAACTGTGCAGGTGTGATAGATGGGCACAGATGACAGATTCCAGCTGAAGAGAAGAAAACTTGAACTGGTGAAGGATATACGACATGGAGTATGCAGGACGAAGGAGATTTGGTTGCTTCTGTGGGGTTTTCAGTCACGTGTCTCTTGAGGAGTTCTCCTCTTATCTGCTCTTTCTCTTCTTCCCTCTGCTGCCTGACTTGCCACCTCCGTTCTCCCTGAAGACAAGTATTATTTGGGTTTTGAAAAAACAGCACCGAGAACAAATTCCCAAAGCAGGTGTCAGTGGGAGTTACTTGAGCAAAATAGCTGGGGGCAGAGATTGTTCCTCAATTGCACATTCTCAAAACTGTTAGGGGAAAATGTGTTCCATTTAGCATACATCGAATAAATCGAATAAACTGCATACCAAATGCAGGCTGGAAATCGTCTCAGATGGCCAGCACAGTGACCCTTGCAGCAGTCAGTTGTACCAGCATCAATTTGGATCAGTCCTGACCTCTGAAGCACAGGTGGAAGGAAAGGGTGCACCCTTCTCATTGAAGCATCTTGGAGTATTTAGCTGAGTCTATCCCTGTGTATGGATAAAGATTGCTGAGTGTTGCCTCTTTCCATATGAATGTCAGTGGTCAACATTCTCCCTGTAGGCAGGACTACCTGTTTTCTTTGTGTTTCTTTCTCTCTTCCCCTACTCCCTCCTTTCTTTTATTTTTCTTTCTTTCTAGAGCTCTGGACTGAAACTAAGACCTCATGTATATACGTTAGGGCTACATCTCCAGCCCTTTTTCATGTGTCCAATTATCCTTTATCCATCCTATCACCTAGACCTTGCTTTTAGATTACACCTAAGTGATCTCTGTTGGTGAGATTTGTGTCACTTGGTGTATGTGTACAGATGTATGTGTGTTCATTTCCACTGGCTGGAGATTAACAACAAACTTCTGAGATTTGGATCTCTAAATGAAAACATATCTAAGGAATGTACAGTTGTACTTCCATGATCTGATCTGCTTGCATATTGAAAGATAGCTTCTGCTGAAACCATAAATTACATCTTTGACAAATACTGATATTTCCCTTCATGAATATCAGATATAGGAAAAGAGGAATAACTCTTTCTCTGTCCTCTTGTTGTAGAGCAATGTTTTTGGTAGATTGCATGGGTACCATGGAACTAAAAAGCATCTCTAATTTAGGCATAGGAGAAACTATGTTTATGTAGAATGACCTTAGAAGATTTTCATCTTATCTAATGCTTGGACATTGCTAGTATTAGTCCCCTCTGCTGTACTGGAGCAGTGGGCAATCTAATTAGTCTCCATATCAGGCCAAGGACATGGTGTCTCCCAGCTCTGATACTCTGAGTTATCTATTTCAGAGGCTGCCATCAAGAAGTCATACACGTCGCTTTACCTAGCCTGCCTGTGTAGCTAATGGCCATGTGCTGGACATGTGATACAGCTCAGTACAGCTCATTGATTTCTGTTATCTCCCTTTAGGTATTTGGAAACATAAAGTTAGATGAGGAGAGTCACATCAACCGGCACAACAACTTCCGGAGTTTCTTCGGGTCCCTCATGCTGCTCTTCAGGTAACTGGATGAACCCTTTGTCCAAGCTGAAGATCTCATGGTCTTCATGAGAAGCACCTGGAAGGAGGAAATTGACTGGCCTCTTGGTCTCTTAGTTCTCCTCTGCTGATCCTATTAGGATATGTAGTAGAGGGACAATGTCTTAACTGGCTTCTCCACAATTTAGAAAGTTTCATCAATACCTTTAACTCGGTAGTTAATTTGTTCATTTCAACTTGTTCTCCAGGATTCTGGAAGGGGAGATGTACATAGCTTCTGACGGGAACAATTTCAAACCCGGAACCTTGAGTGGCTGCATTTATGTGGAGTCTTGGGGTTCTACCTCACTCCTATCAGATTAGACCCTCAACAGATGGAAAAATGAGTGGGGGAGGAAGAACAAGAGAGGCTCCTTGTTGGCCTTCTGCATCTCCTTATAGAAAATGCTAAAAGGTTCCAAAGGGTTAAGAAGGAAACCCATAGGTCCTACGTGTGAAGGGAAAAGAGGCCCAAGGGTGGGTTAGAACATGAAGATTTCTTCTAACAAAGATGGCTCTTTGTGCTCAGGAGTGCCACGGGGGAGGCTTGGCAGGAGATAATGCTGTCGTGTCTCGGCGAGAAGGGCTGTGAGCCTGATACCACTGCACCCTCAGGGCAGAACGAGAGCGAGCGCTGTGGCACTGACCTGGCCTACGTGTACTTTGTCTCCTTCATCTTCTTCTGCTCCTTCCTGGTGAGCAACAGTGGGCCCTCATTTGAGGTGTGCCTGCCGGGCATTCCTGATAAATGGGGTGGGGTTGGGGGGCTCGTGTCGTGTCTGTGAATGTTCTCTGTCTCCCCTTGTTCCCTCTCATTTCTGTTTTCTCACATACACAACATACACACTTATACTCCAAGCTGTGGGACAGAACATTGCCATTGGGGGTCAAGGTGCTCCTCAGAATCCTTGGATGGGTGACTCATTGGCTGAGGTCTTCGCTGCTTCCGTGGGAGAATCTTTGTGAGACAAGATGAGGACTTGAATGTAGGAACCGTGCACCAAGCTTCCTGTCGACTCTGGGGTTACCGGGGTAGCTCCTGTCTTTTTTGTGTCTTGTGCAGTTTATTTAATAGCAAAGGCTTATGTCTGTTTGGGAGACTTTGCTTTTAACTGTTTACAGAATAGTGCTTTGAAAATAGCAGCTTATAGGGTTAATAATAGGCGAATGATGATCACATACAGTGTAACTGATATGATTCTCTCCTGACTGTGGAGCCATTGAATTGGATGGCAGCTGGCAAGCTTGATGGTGTGAAAACACGATTGCTTTGGGTGTTAGTGACTATTGAGTTGTATATGGAGAACATTCCCACGCAGGGAAGTGGTGAGAGGCCTGAAATGCCCTCTTAGTTCCTTCTTTTGCAGAAAGCATCCAGAAGTGTCTTCCCTGCACATCAGATTAGCCATGAAATATGGAATAAATACACAAGGTGTCACCAGAACAATAAAAAGGTTACTGTGGTCCTTCTGGCCTCCCTTATGTCCCTCAGCTCAACTTCACTGCAAAGGCCACTGGCTGTACAAAGCAATTGAAAACCAAAATAATGCTGCTGCTGCTCAAAAGTGGTCAATGCTACTACTGTACATTGGAAAATAACTTAACTGTCTCATGCCCAGGCATTTCTGTAAGACAATCTGATAATTTAGCATTCTAGTGTCACCAAGTAGCCTGCAGATAGCCTGTTAAGCCTGACACATAGGTTAATGCAGGGAGTGAACTAACTGGACGCTTGGGGAGCCCCCTTTTTGGTTTTGGCTTTGTTTCCATATAGCCTTGGCTAAGACATTTCCCCTTGTACAGCCTCTTTAAAATGGTATAAGCATGTCTTGATAAGGCTGGAGAGGCGGCTCAGTGGGTAATGGCATTTGCTGTGCAAGCATGAGAATCTGAGATTAGATTCCCGGAAGCCATGTAAAACGTTGGATGTGGCTGCGCGGCTGCACAGGCACCTATAACCTCAGTTATATGCTCCTCAGTACTGTGTGAGGAGCGTACAGAAGGATCATTAGGCTTTCTGGCCACAAGCCTAGCTCCAGAGTCAGTGAGAAAATCTGTCTCAGAGGAATAAGGCAAGAGTGATAGAACAAGGCACTCAGTATCCTGCTCTGGCCTCCCTGTGTATAGCATGCAAGCACTCACACGGACACATGTGGACTCATAGTGTACACATGCACACACATGCAACTCACACTTGACTTGACCACAGTGATATATGCACAGAGAGATAATACATATATTTCAATATACTTCTTTTCTATGGGTATAAAACATTTTCCAATGAAAAAAGAACACAGAACTGTTTACAAATCTGAAAGCACAATGTATAATGAAAATAAAGCACAATGTATGATGAAAGGAACCTTAGGTTTATACATTCACCCCTTCAGCCCACTTCTATCAAGTAGCTACTAATGACTGGCACTGACCCAGCACCGTGGTAGAACTATTAGCAAGACATGGTCTCTATGTAGCTTCCAATAAATAAGAAACCAGCACACAGGCAATTAACAATTACTGATAAAGACAAACTGGAAACCCAGAGAGGGGCACATAGACCTCTCAATTTTATCTTATATAGCTTAAGTGTTTGATGATAAATATTTAAAAGAAACCAGAGATAAAACTGGAAAATTAATTGGAGCCTGTAATGGTACTTTTAGAATCTTGAGCTGGAGGGTGCTACATAATTCACATTAATGTTATTTTTAATGAGGCTATATTCAGTGTGAGATGACCTGCCTTCAAGTCTCAGCCCTACATAAGCACGTCTTTGTGACCTTGGGCAAGTCACACACTCCTCAGCTCAAACCAACCACTGGACAGAGATTTCTGATGCCCTTTGGTGAGACTGGCCCTGTGCTGGGAGCTAAGCATGCGGTTATGAATCAGAAACATTTATTTTCTCAAAGAGCTGATAGTAATTCAAACTTCCTCACAAAGGGTTAGAGCAAGCACGAAAAGAAACAATAGCTGTTAACACACACAGCACACTGTTAAAGGCTACACAATTATGAGGCAATAACAGTGCTAATAGTTATTATGAACACTAATAATAAGTGCTCAGAAGGAGTATAAAAATGTGTAGAACATGGACGACATTCATAATCCAGGAAGCAGTTGAATAAAAATAAAATCATTGTGGCTCAAATTTCAGTGGCAGAGAAGCCTGTATTGAGTTCAGCTGTATGAAACAGCAATTCTCAAAAAACAGCATCCTAACCAGAGAGATGTTGCTTTCATGGCAGTGAAGTCTGGAGGAAGCTGTCATGTTTGTTATGATGGTCTGACAATGCCTCACTTATGTATTATCTAAGGAATGTCCTTCACCCTAATGCCAAGAGAATAAAAAAAGTCAGCCTCCAGTCATCCATTTGTATCGTCGACAGAGGTAAAGAGGGGTCCGTGCAGTTAGGATATACCCAGCCCTCTCCATGTTGCAAAGACTATATTGCACCTGTACCTCCTGTAGATTGTCTCTGTATCCTGGAGACCTTGCCTACGTATCTAGCAAGTCTGTGAGCCCAGCCATTTAACCTAGGAATCTACAACAGAGACTTCTATTTTCTCATTCCCACAACCAATTGTTCCATCAGGTAGGAATCTTGAATTTTAAGTGAAAGAAAGCCCAAATGGATACAGCCTAAACAAAATGGGGTTTTATGAGTACCTACCACTGGAGTGTCCTGGGACAAATCAGGCTTAAGCAAACCTTAATATGGGGCTCAGATCGCATCGTCAGGACAGATTTCATTTTCCTTTTTCAGCTTTCTTTATTCATCAATCTTTTCCCCCATGTGAGCATCTTCATCAAATACTCCATCTAATGGTTACCAGGTAGCTGTAGCATTAACTCTGGACATTATATCTTCTCATGTTCAAGAATAACACAGAGAGAGGATCACATCTTTTACCCAATGCCCTTTCATGGGCTTTTGTTGATTTCCCACTCATTGTGAGCTAAGGAAATATAGGATTCCATGACTGGGAGAAGCTTAGGTCACAGGATAGTGCCCAATGGACTATAGTAATAGGGATAGGCAAGGGCCTGTACTAGGAATCAAATAATCAATGGCACACTAGGAACATGGCAGAACTGAGGACTCTGGTCAATCCCTGTCTTTATTACTATCCTTGTGAATGGTTTAGCCCAGGAGCAATTCTCACCCTGGACTCCCACCTACCTTCTTGACCATTACCAAGGTTATTTGTCTAGACAAATATCTCTTGGCTCCTATTTGCTTAGCCACCATTAGTAGTTCTTGCTGCTTATAGAATAGTCCAGACTACAGATCATGAGACTCTATGGCCCATGGGCCAATTTGATTTGCACCTGGTTTTTGTATGGTCTATGAAGTATGATTTTTACATTTTTAGATGAGGGAGAGACAAACAAAAGATGGATAGTATTTTCATGGCATGTGGAAATTATATGAAATTCAAATTCCCAAGTCCATAAACAAAGCTTCCTTGGAACTCAGCCATGCTTGTTGATACTTCTAGTATCTGTGACTGTTTGGGTGTTGAAATACCAGATCTGATGAAATAGCTCAAACAGCATACAAGAATGTCTGGCTAGTTGGCGGGTCTTGGTTTCGACTGTAGCATGGTGACATGATGCTTTTGTGATCTGGCACTTGGCCCTGCTCTCCTTACAGACCCCTAGACTGTCCCTGCTCCTACGTATGTCTGTGCACATTCATGCTGTCTCCTCTGCCTCTCTGTGCTTCCGTGATCTGGTAAATATAACCTGCTTCATCTTGCTTCAGTTCAAAAATCAAATGACTTCTCCATGTTTTTTAGCTACCAGAAATGGCCTTTATACGCTGTTCTGTCTCTACGGCCACTGCTTTCATGGCTTTGATGATTTGCAGCTTTTTCCCATTTCCGATGAATCACTGTCTTTTCTAAACACTATTTACCTCTTAAGAGTATTTCTGTAACAAGTTCTAGTGAAGGGCTACTGTGTTTAGGCACTGTGCTAGGCATAGGGATGTAACTCTGGACAAGCACTTTGTAATGTTGTGAGCCAGCACCTGAGTCAGTGTGTTTGGCATGTACTAGGTACATAGTAAAGATTGACTAAGCAAGCACAGGACAATGGACCCGGGAACAGTCAGCTTCACATATTCTTTATTTCTAGCACTCTAACAGTACTCTTTGTAGACCCTTTTTGTGAGGCAGCATGAGGAATGGCTGCTGGAGAAGGAATGCTGCTCTCTGGCCTTGACTTTCTCTAGCCTGTAAGAACGTTGAGACGGTTAGTCCCTCTGCTTCCACAAGAACAATTAAATTAATCAAACAGGTAATAAAAGGGAATGGAGTATTGTGCAAATGAGAAGTGGCACAGAAAAATGAAGTCGTTAATGCCCACACAATGCAATGTGCAGTGGGAATCAGGAAAACGAGTTGCATTCAGCGAGATCTCTTGGCTCTATCTAGTTTCTCCTAACTCTTCTCCTTGCCCTACAGATGCTCAACCTGTTCGTAGCTGTCATCATGGATAACTTTGAGTACCTGACTCGAGATTCCTCTATCCTGGGGCCTCACCACTTGGATGAGTTTGTCCGTGTCTGGGCAGAATATGACAGAGCAGCATGGTGCGTAGGCCTCTTGGCCACCTAGAGATCAGGGGCTTCTGGATTGGAGTCACTCAAATATTTGCCTGTTATGAAAGGGAAGGAAACACCTCTGGGTTGTAGCTCATGGAAGAGGCACTGGTATCAAGCCATTCACCAAAGTCTTTTTCTTCCTGGGCTTCTATGGCAGGCTGTACCCTTGTTTGTCCATCTCATTATACCCCAGATTGACTTCATAGCCAGGGTATCTTCCAAACTCCTTTTCTTGCCATGAGTTACCAGGGGCTGGGTTAGGGGTTTCTAGGCCAGTGGGACCTATCAGGCCACCATGGTTAGTGGTGTTAGTGTTTTTCCTCCTCATTCCTCTCAGCAGATATGGTTGAATAAAACTCTGATATTGTATTTTGAATAATCAAACAAGTGGTTCTTCCAAGTGTTACCCGCTACACTTGTGGAGCTCTATCACATGGAACTGAGTTAAACAACAGGAGCTGGCAGGACTGACTTCTTTGCTGTCTTTCACTGTCCAATAGTACCCATATGATATGACATTTAGACTTTAGAGCAGGGGTCAGCAAATCATCACCTGTCAATTAAGTTTAGCTCACTGCTTTAACAAATATGGTTTTATAGAGGCACAGTTACAGCCATTTGTTTAATCCATCATCTATGGCTGTTCTTGCCCTAGAGGGAATAATTGTAATAAAGGTGGTATGATCCTCCAGCTCAAAATGTTTACTATTAAATTATTGTCAAAAAACTCTACTGTTACAAAAAGTCTTCTGACCCCTGCTGCAGAAACACAGACAGTGGTTCAGCCCTTGCTGTTGAGGACAGGAAGACATTCTATGACTAAAAAGCTTGGCTGACCCAGGTCAATTTAGCTTCCTGGTCTTCACTCACCATTCTACCACCCACTCTGGTCCCCTCTTACAATACTCCAGGAAATGCCACCCTTCCCAGGAGGGGACCATGTTGCTTCCACCTGACACTCCCTTCCTAATGTGCAAATTCTTCCCTAAATCTACCAACCTGTGAAGCTGCTATGCCTGTGTTAACTGTTTTCAGGGGGTTGGGTGAATTAGAGTTCCTTTCCCCTCTGTAGTAATGAGTTAGGGCACAGAGTTATGTAAATCCCTTCCTGGTACAGTGGCTAAGCAATAAATTTTCCTTGCTGAACTCAATCTCCAACAGAAGGTTTTAGTATTCAACCGGCAGTGTCTTAGAGGACAGCAATGGTAGGCCTGCAGCTTATCCATTCTCTCACTTTGGACAAGTTATGTAACCAGCTACCAAGTGATGGTAATGATACCTGCCTAGCCTGGATTGTGCTTGTGAGCATGTTATTATCTCATGCGCACTACTGTTAAGGTAATTGACAAAAATGGTCTGTGAATGCCATTTGGAAATAAGGAGATTCACCATCTGTAAAGCATAGATGGCCTTCATGCTGGATGCCTAGTCACTCACCTGACTGAAGAGAAACTATCGGCTATCAAAGGAGAGTGTTGCTCACCTAGCCTCATGCAGGTACCCCTGGATCCTAGAACCACGGCTTCCTTTGGTTTCATGTCGTCTGTGGATCCAAATGCCAAGTGTGTTAAAGATACTCCTCCTCCATTTCAGTTGCTGAGAAGAAGCTCCACCAGGACTAATCATAGGACTTGGTCACATGACCTCAACAAAAAAAACAAAAGGGAACCCCTTCTGTCATTTTGAATGTTTAGAGAATTAATACTTGTTCTGGTTACAATTTAATTGGCCTCCCTGGCAGAATAAGGTTATTGAGAAGAAATCAACAAAAGTACTCAAGTGAGGGTCTTCATAAGAGGAACTGGTAACAGGTTGTAGAAGACATTAGCCTGTGGTCACTTGTGAGCACTCTACTTACTACTCTAAGAAGCAAAAATAAGTTGGCACACGTTTACTTTCCACCCTGTTAAAGGATGAGACACTGGGACATATTGATGTGCTCTGGTCTAGAAGAATCCAGGAGAAATTAGCACCAAGTCAGGAAAAGGCTAGAAAGAGTGAAGCTGGAAAAAACAGCTTTGATGATTGCTCAAAAGGATGTTCAGATGGAAATAATGTGCTCATGGTTTCTATGAGAAACCCTGGCCTGGTCCAGGATTCGACTTCAGACCCCATCGTGGCTTCCTTGTTTTGGTTCCTGACAGAGAAGATGTTTTGCCCACTAAAAAGTAATCCTGTGTCAAATTTTTCCCTTTCTATGAGAAGCCAGAAGGTTCCTGGAAGACAAGGTTCAAANNNNAGGAAAGGTTGCAGTGTTCATGGAATTCTGCAGGATCAACTCTGGAACTTGAGTGGCAGGAATAGAGCTGCAGGGGAATGTTACTAGGGCTTCCACCCACATTGCTTTGTGGACATGGATCTCAGCAGGCTCCTGTGGAATGGGGCAGAGCTTACCCAAGCTGAACTCAGGATAATCTGTCACACAGAGATCCAAAGCCTTTTCAAATTCTCTCATGGAAATGCTGTTTCTTGCTAATGAGCTTAGTGGGAAATTTGTCTCTCACAATCTACAAAAAGATGCTGACTGTCCCCGACAGGTGGTCGTGAGTAACTGACTATAATCAGTATGTGTGTGAAAGCAGAGAGTTTGATAGCCCACATGTGGGCAACCTGACATCTGCTCTGGACGGCGGTCAGAAACACACTGGCTGTCTTTTTGCTCTTAGAAGTCTAGCTAGGGCTGGGGCTACTCAGGCCAGATGTGAGCCACAAAGGTATCTCTGGGCACTGTAGGCATTAGGTTGCTCCTTTTGATACTAGATGGACTCTGATTTCCCAAGGAAATTGCGACAGTAGTTTGGCAAGGCGGTAGTTCTCTGGGGCTTATTGTTCTGGTCTAATTCTGTCAAACACCAACAAACTGCTCGTACCTCTTTTGGGCAGTCCCTGCAGGGAGAAGCCATCATTTCATCCCCATCCTTCTCTAATATCTTATTAACCCACCTGTGCTTTCTTTACAGCGGCAGGATCCCGTATAAGGATATGTACAAATTAGTGCGGGTGATCTCGCCTCCTCTGGGCCTGGGAGAGAACTGCCCCTACAGGGTGGCTTGCAAGGTTTGCCTCCCAGTCCTCAGCCATGACCTGCAGTGAGATGCAGCATCTAACCCTCTCCGCCCCCTGCTCCACCACCACTGCGCCACATGAGGGAACCTTCATGTTGCTTTCCTTTGAGTTTAAAGAGGCCCAAACCCTCCCAGACCTAGCAGCCGCTGTGCAGGAAGAAGGGCACATTTTATGGTGCAGGCAGAAGAGAGTTAAGGACAATATAAAGGCCACTTTAGTTTTTTCACACACTTGGCCTGTACCTCTTACTGAAGGACCTCTCCCTTCTCCCGAATGTAGAAATTCTTTAGTCAGGCAAAGGGTTTTCTGGTTTCCCTTCACCAGAGCTTCATTTAACCACATGAGACAAAGTGTGAGTCTAGTCATCCTTACCCCAGGAGCTTTGGCCAGGGTCAGCTATAGAAGCTATAGGAGAGAGAGAGAGGAAGAAGCGATAGAGAATTGGGTGGATTTGGAGGCCATGAGAGAATTTCACAGCAAAGAGTCTAAAATGACCTCGGTAGACACTGAAGGACCTTGAATAGATCATTTGCCATAGGTTTCTGCCAGACACACTTGTAAAGGGTCTTCCATAATTGTCACGTCACTACTTGTTGGTTAAACCAACAAGTTCAGAGATACAAATTTGAACTGTCATACCCCGAATATTCAGTACCCTAGCCACTCTACCAAGCCCAAGACAGCTAGATAAGGACCCTGCTTCAGGTGCTATGGAAGGAAAGCAAAGCCCTGCTCAGGCAGTGGAAGAAGACCTGGGCTCAGGAAGGCTGTCTGCCTAGATAATGGATGGAGCTGTTTTGGGATGGTGACACTGAGTATGAACTCTGGAGGCTGGACAGCTGCCTCTGCTGTTGCTCTTTAAACTCGATCCTAGGGAAACCCGCAGCCGCATGTGGGAGAGCTGGGGAGGGTAGCATGGCATGCGAGATGCTCTTCCTCCTCCTGGTTTTGTTTCTTCTGTCCCCAGCATGCCATCAAACCTGGTGCATGCTGGGGAATAAAGAGCACTCTTCTTCACGGAGCCAGGTGGAAGCAACAGGGCCAACTTTCTGACCAGCAACCTCAGCCCACCACTTTCAACGCAAGCCGCCGCCTCCCGCTGCACACACACCACAGAGGGGGGATACACGACGTTCTGCCTGTGGGTTCAGGGTAGGGGACAGGCCTGACTTCTGGGCCAGCATCCCAGCCCCAGTAGGGGCCAGAAATTCCCACCCACGGCTGGAGCACCGTCTATCCAGTTTATACCGCTCACGCACAGCCCTGGGAATTGAAGACATGTTTGTGTTACTTGGCGGGTAGATGCAGTGAACTACAAAGCCAGTGCAGAACGAACCAAGGAGGAGAAAGTGAGCCCCACCCCTACCCGTCAGCACCTTCTGACAGTGTCAGAGGGACCAGAGGTTGTGACTAGCGTTCCCGGGTCTGTGTGGGGCGTGATATAAATCTGCACCAGGACGGAGTCACTTGTATGATTTGCCTTGATTAACAGGTTTCCTGTTCTTTTCCTGTTTGTCCATTTTGTTTTGTTTTTCTTCTGTTTCCTGTATTAATTTGTTTTGGCTCTCTGGGAATGCTGTTCCTCTCTCCTACCTGTCTGCATCCTTCCTCTACCACTTTCTCCTTTCCCTGCCACCCCTCCTGCCCTGCCCGTCTCCTACCCCTACTTACTGCCCCCCATGAGCAGTGGCCGCATCCATTACACTGAGATGTATGAAATGCTGACTCTCATGTCACCACCGCTAGGCCTCGGCAAGAGATGTCCCTCCAAAGTGGCCTATAAGGTAGACAACCCCTTCCTTTGTTCTGGGCTAGAGACGGACAGGAAATGGGATCCAGTTGTGGGGAGGACAAACGATGGGAGGAAGCTGGGTTGGGGAGGTGGCAATGGGACTCAAGGATCGAAGAGTCAGGAAAGGGTCCTGAAGTTGGAGTCATGAAGGATACAAGAGTGGTTCTAGTGCTGTTCACCATGGACCGTTCACTGTGTTACTGTGTTTCTACACGTGCGTGGCTTCTTGTGAGTGGGCTACTAGAAAGGCGCCTGCTAAGTGGTGTGTTTCCTTTAAAAGGAGGCAGAGTGGTGGCCAGGGAAATAGTTGGATGGGCAAGAAAGAAGCCCATGACAAAAGAGCCAGGAAAGCTTACTGAGAAAGTAATGGTTTCACTCAGAAGCTAGGGTGATAATGGAACGATCCTTAAGGATCATTCCACAAGAAAATTGTAGAAGGAAAACTCCTAACAAATGTCTGCCCCCTGTGATGTAGGGAGGAATAATGACATAGCTTCCTTCTAGAGATAAACACAAAAGAGGAATACGTCTTCAGTTTCATGATTAACAGCAATGCAGCTCTCATCCCCCATTGGCCAGCTACCCAGTGCCCTTGAGAGGGCAAAAATGGGCACAAGATGTGTTCAGTATTAGCTTTGCTTTCTTAGCATGACCAAGTGGTGGGGAGATTGCTCGTGGTCCTAGAGCAGCATCGTCCACTGGGAGTTATCAAGCTGCTCATAGCTTTGGGGCCAGGAGTTCTCTTCTCCTATCAGCAATAGTTACTGCGAGCTCCCCGGTGCTATCTAGGCTGGCCACGAACTCCAGAGCTTTTTCACTCACCTAGGCATACCTCATAGCAATGCTGCCGCTTCTCCAGAAGTGGGAGGGATGAGACTTGGAGACAAACAAGAAACAACCTTTACACTCTAATACTCTGTGACTGTGGAGTTGCTTTAGGCAAGATGATCCAACCAAGTATTGGAGAGTGTGGCTGGTGAAAGACATGTTCCAACCAATACCAACAACTACCAACAACCATTACCCACAACCACTATCACCAACCACTGCCACCAGGATGGTGGTTCCACCACAGACCCTTCTGTTCTCTCCAAATTGTATTTCCCCAGAGAACATCTCACTAGAATGTAGTCCTTAGGAACACCCTCCACCCCAGTGCATGGCTGCTTGTACACAGCACAGGGAATAGTATCTTTTTTGACATCCATAAGTGCCACACAGTGCGAAATGAATTTGACTTTCTGGGGTGAGGCTTGATAGAATGAGTTGGGAGAGGCATGGGAGGAGAGTTTTACAGAATTCTAAAAGCAAGATACTCTCTGAGAAGTGGATTTGGCCATTTCAGTTGGATCCCTTCCTCTGGGTGAGGGAAACAAGGCCTGCCCACTCTGCTCCTGCCTGTACCCCCTCTCTCACTCTGTCTTCCCTGCTTTCCTCATCCACCTTCCCCTAGAGCCTGTTTGCACTCCCCTGCCCTGCTCATCCTGCTCCTCCTCATCCCTTGGATAAGTTGGACTTTATGCATGTTCAATCATGTGCTGGCAAATTCCATCCTTTAAAGACTCAAAAAGGGGGCACTAGGATGCATCTTTCAAGTGAGATATGCGAGGCCAATTCTCTCCCTATCTCTCCATTGAGCTTGGGGGTGTTCATTGGACAAGTAGAAATAGAGCACACCCCTGGAGCAGGGAGTGGAGCCACCTCCCAGAGCTGACTCCCTTCCTATCCCTATGGGAGATACTCTTTGCACTCCCCATGGGAAGGGGTTCTACAGAGTGATTGGGAAACCCCTTTTCCTTGGAATTTGACATCATTCCCCAGATAAACTAGCAGCAAATGAGCTTTGTGTGAGAAGTAGGGAGTACCAGGCTGGGATGGGAAGGGGAATCCTTGCCCTTCTTTTTTGTCTGTACACTTGACCTCTGCACTTTCCTTCCTTTTTTTTTTAAAACTTTTAAACCAAGGTGTCTTTCTATATATTTGTTTTTTGCCTGCTCTTTCTCTTTTCTCTTTCACACAGAGGTTGGTCCTGATGAACATGCCAGTGGCTGAGGACATGACAGTCCACTTTACCTCCACACTTATGGCTCTGATCCGGACAGCTCTGGACATCAAAATTGCCAAAGGTCAGATTAGTAGGTGAAGGAGAGAGGAAGGGAGGCGGTTATAACCTGAGCAGCTGAACTGTAGTTTAGCTGGCCATGCAACCAATAATGCACTAACCTGATTTTACCTCTAGCTCAGTAACTTTAAGACTTGCCCTTTCTCTGGTAAAAAATAAGTGACTCGGTATTCCATGCCTGACATATATAATAGCACTTCAGATATAATTCTGTAGTTTTCCCATATAGCATCTTTTCTCTATAGTCTTGGAAGGCTTCATAGTGGACACTGTAATACTTTGCCTGTTATGATTGCTAATCCAGTGGTCTGGAAGAGAAGCAGTCTATGACATTTATAAAGACCTTTTAGCCTGCCTTCTCCTGCCTTTTTAAAAATCAGATCACTTAGATTGTATAGTTAGGGTCAATGGAAGGAATGATGTATATTAATGAGGCAGGTGTCTTCTTTATGGCCGTCTTCATTTCCTTCTGATGTATTGAGCACCTGGGAGGCTGTTAGAATCAGTGTGGAAGTTGATCTTGGCCTCAGCCTCAGATCCCTGAGGAAGAATATGCCTCAGTCACTTAAAATAGGAGCCAAGGTGTATTCTGCTTCCTCAGCAGAAATGCTGGTATTGCCAGATCCACTGTCACTCAGTGCCAAGATTTCCTCTCATCATGGGAGGTGCCATGCTGATTCAGCTCCTGCCCCCACCTACTCCCCAGTCGTCATTATTCTGTGTCAGTTATGATTGGGTTATTAATAATTCATATTATCCTAGGTGGTGCAGACAGACAGCAGCTAGACTCGGAGCTACAAAAAGAAACTTTGGCCATTTGGCCTCACCTGTCCCAGAAGATGCTGGATCTGCTTGTGCCCATGCCCAAAGGTGTGGTGGCTCCTCCTTCCGACTGTGCTCGTCACTGTGGCCCAACATGCCAAGGCCACATCTTTCAGGGAAACCAGAATGATCAAGGAGACAAAGGGATCATTCCGCTGCCATTAGCAAACTAAGTCCTCACTCCTAAAGTGCTTTTAATCACAATTAATTGAAACTAACTTCTTAAGCTGAGTCACCATGGTTGTGAGTGGCATTTTCTGGATATATAGCACTCTCCTTCCACATGAGACTGTTCAGTAAGCCCTAGTACATTTGGGGAAATGTGTTGCTACTTGGACATGAATATCTAGAATGATAGGAGGTAGTACTTATTAATATATTTCATACCATCCAGTAATGTTTGCACCACCATCACTACGAGGATCTCGCCGCTCTATATCCTCAGAGCCCTAATAAACACTAGATGAATGAGTGGCTGAGAGTGTAAATTTGCTTTGGAGAGTGGGTAAGAAAGCTTATGCCCACCTGCATCCTCTTTGTTCATCCTGTGCTCCACTTGTGCTTTTAGCCTCTGACCTAACAGTGGGCAAAATCTATGCAGCAATGATGATCATGGACTACTATAAACAGAGCAAAGTGAAGAAGCAGAGACAGCAGCTGGAAGAACAGGTGAGGATCAGTGATAGTATAGTGGATGGGTCATGAATAAACACAGGTTTCTAGGGGGGCAGGCAGCATGTATCCCTCCCTATAAAGCACCCTAAAAGGTGACAAGGGGCTTGGGGGTCCATGAAATTTGCAGTGTTGTGGGATTAGAAATTTGGTGAATTAAAAGGTTGAGAAAGTCAAACAAGGACCCAATCGTCTTTCTTTGTTGCTCATGTAAGCTGTGGTCTTCTCAGAGCAGGCCCCACAAATTCATGAGAATTGTCTGTCTCAATACAGAAAAATGCACCCATGTTTCAGCGCATGGAGCCCTCATCACTGCCGCAGGAGATCATCGCTAATGCCAAAGCACTGCCTTATCTCCAGCAGGACCCTAGTTCAGGCCTGTGAGTAATGCCAAAGCGCTGCCTTATCATCTCCAGCAGGACCTTGGTTCAGGCCTGTGAGTAATTCCCAAGGGTCCACAGGACTCCTGCCTGCATTCTGTCGCCACTGGAAAGGCCCAGAAATCACACACTGGGAATCAGTTCTTTTCCTGGGACTTTCTCAGAATGGCTCGTCAGCAGGAGTAAGAGGAAAGTGAAATCAAGTGTGTGTAGGCTGCAGCCAGCATCAGGATGGTAGATGAAGGCGCCGAGTCATGTTATAATACACTAGCACCTTAGCTATAGTTCTGTTATGAAGGATTGCCATCTCTCAGTGCTTGGCTGTCCCCTCTCCATGGAGCTAGTGTCATGGCTCTGTGATTGATGAGCATAAAATGGAAAGAGAAGCAACAGCCACTGGATTCTTTGCTCCAGGTTGATAGTTCTAGGGACAGTATTTGCTTACCTAGTTTGAGAGCTTGGTGTGGGGTGGTAGAGGGTATCCTCAAGGAAGAAACAGAGACCCAAAGGCAAGCTCTTTAAAAGGTGCAACTGTGGGAAGACACCTGTGCTTATGGTGGTTACTGAAATGGGTGCTACACAGAGGGCATTCTAAGCCATGATAAAAAAAAAATCAATTTTTGTCTTAAAATAAAGTGGCTTTATGTTTCAGAGTGACATGATTAGATCTGTGCTTTTCAAAATTCATTTATGAATTCGGTGTAGACTTAATAGTTCAGAGGGAAAATTCTAGAGATGACATCATTTAATGGCTTGCTGCAGTTATATAAAGTATCAATGGCAATGGCTTGGACAAGCAGGCTAGAAGTGGGCAGACAAGGTATTTAGCAGGGAAGAAAGATTTAGGAATAGGTTTGCTATAAGGAGTGAAAGAGGGAAGGAGAGGAATGAAGATGACCCATGTGTTTCTGGTGTAAACCTTTGGAAGATACTGCTATAGGTCTGTTGTTCTTTAGAGCCATGCATTTTGAGAGCCAGGCATTAATTATAGAGATTACAATGGTGACCATGGCAGACATAACTCCCCTCTCCCCAACAAGTGATCTTGCATACAGGAAAGTCAGACTTTAAATAGAAAAGCTGCCAGGGGAAAACAAAAACAGTTGTCGTTTTCAAGTACAATTGTGATAAATTCCATGAAGGAAAACGAGTAGCAGGGTATGAAGGCACATAAGAGAGTTCTGGTGGATTACTAGACACTAGAAGTGTTACAAGGAGAGGGTCCTTTGTTTGTCCCAGCTGCCCAGCTAGCTTACACCTGAAATAACCACACAGAGGTCTATATTAATGATAAACTGATTGGCCCATTAGCTCAGGCTTCTTATTAACTCTTATAAGTTATATTAGCCCATTATTCTAGTATATGTTAGCCACATGGCTTGGTACCTTTTT
>LOEQ01002128.1:117619-162481 GCA_001685075.1 Bramus lutescens | reverse complement strand
TCTCTCTCTCTCTCTCTCTCTCTCTCTGTGTGTGTGTGTGTGTGTGTGAGTGTGTGCCTCTCTTCTTTCCTGTCTGCCCCCCCTTCACAGTACTGGGAACTGAAACCTATTCAAATCCTAGACAAGCACTCTAACACCGACCTGTGTCCTCAGCCTTCTTTTGCTGTTTGTCTTGAAACAGGGCCTGACTAAGATGTTTTAGCTTGCCTTGAACTCAGTCTGTAGTTCAGGTGGGCCCTGAACTTGCAATCCTTCTTCTTCAGCTTCCCAAGTAGCTGAGACCACACCTAACTCCTGGCTGAATTGCATCCATCTAAAGCATCATTTTTCTTTGTATGAGAGTCGTTTATATAATCTCCAATGCTGGGTATTTAGATTCTCCTTGGGAAGTTTTCCTTTTTCTCTGCAACAAAAATCTCATGATGTTCTCTTTGTGTACATGTGTACATGTGCACACGCATGCATACACACACACACAGAGAGAGAGAGAGAGAGAGAGAGAGAGAGAGATGATTCTGCATACAATAACCTAAGCAGTAGAGTCTGTGGGCCTAAGGCATACAGAGCATACAGAGTATTATTTTACTGAGGTATTGGCAATTTTTTTTCAATTTTCCAATTATACTTCAGCATAAAACGATGGGACAGTTCTCCTCACATGCTGTCCATAGTAAGGCATTATTAGTTGATGATTTTCCTCCAATTAAATGATTAAAATATTAGAGATCGAAGGAATTTATTGGTGGGTCAAGCACTTACTGGGCAGCATGAGGACTTGGGTTTCAGCCTTCAGCAGCCCTGTAAAGCCAGGTTCCGGGGCATCCACCTGTCACTGCCGCACTGAAGGGAATGGAGATTAGTGGATTCAGAGGGCTCATGACGCAATTAGCCTAGTGCCAATAGTGAATTCTAGGCTCACTGCCTCAAAAATAAAGTAGTGAACAAGATAGAAAGATACCAGATGTTAGCCTCTGGCCTCCACACGTCCATACATTGTGAACACACCTTATGCATATTCATACACACATACACAACTAATAATAGCAATAATAATAGGGCTGGGATTTGGCTCAGTGGTAGAAGTCTTTCCTAGCATAAGCGAGGCCCTGGGTTCAATCCTTACTACAAAAATGAAGAAACAAACAAAAACCTTGTAAACACTGGTTTTAATTTTCACTTCCCCAGCACAGGTTTTTGACAGTGATTCTCTTTTATTGCATCATTTTATTATTTTTCTATCAGACTCCTTGTGTTTTACTACCCATTTGCCAGAATTCTATGCATATCTTAGATGTTAATCCTTTTAATAGTGTGTACATTGCAAGTAAATCTTTTTGCTTTTGCAATGATTGCACACAGCACAAAGAACACAGTGACAAGTCTGTCTGTCCCTCATATCTATTTTCCCTCTGCCCCATTCAGTTTCTCTTCTTGGAGAAAAAAAAAAGAGCCCATGCTCCAGTGTCTACTGCAAAAGTCTTCCGTGCGTATTAGAGTAGTCTCCATGTTCCTCTGTAGCCCCTCTTTATAAGTGTAAAAGACAGCACCCTGGGCATTTGCTATTCATTGTGCTTCCATGACTTCAATATACCCAAAACGTAATTCCTTATCAGCTTATAGACAGCCATGCTTGTGTGTGTACATGTGTGTGAGCATTCGTGTACGGGGTGCATGTACATACTGCATAGACATGTAGAGAATTTATTGACCCTCAGGACCCATCCACCTTGTTTTTGAGACAGGGACTCTCACTGGGACCCAGGGTTCACAGGTTAGATTAGTCTGGCTGGCCAGCGAATCCCAGCCATTTACTTGTCCCCATTTACCTGTCCCCATTTCCCCAGTGCTGGGATTTTATAATCATGCTTATGCATGAGCCGCTTGAGTGACGAGAGATGCAGCTCAGACTCAGCCCTCCTGCTAATGCTGGACTTCACTGGCCGAGCTATCTCCCCAGTACCATGAATTATTTCTTTTTAATCTTTTTTATTGACTGTAGGGCCACTTTTTAAAGTTATGATCCAGAATGTGTTTCAGCAGTTTCTTAGTAACTGGAAATTAGATTTGGTGGCTTCCAATTTTCTGTTACTAAAAATCGTGTTTTAACAACCATTCATATTATTTCATACATGTGCCAGTGTCTCTAGGAGAAATTCTTAAAAGTGGAAGAACTGGATTAAAGACGGTGAGTCTTTTAAAAGTAGGTGTTATTAGATCATGTTCTCTAGAAGCTGCACCAAATCCAGTCCCACCAGCAATGTACGTGCCGCCTCCCTGTCTAAACATTAATGCAATAACAGGCAACACTGAGTCCATATTTGCTACGTGCCAAGCATTGTTTTAAATCTACTGCCTGTATTTTATTTTTTTTTAAAATCCCACCAGTAAAATAAATGATATCATGAACTTACATGCAGTCTTCACCCAGCTCTGATAACAGAGCAAAAGCCGCATGGATGAGACACAGAAACACGCACCCTCTGCCTTTTCCATGCAACTGCTGGTTCCTGTGAAGCAGGGGTCAGGCACCGTAAAATTTTGTTCACAAGCAGGTGAGTCATGACTCTGCAATTCCAGGAATTAAAAACAAAAGACAACAGAATGGCATTATGAATCCTTGAACATTGACAATGATTTTTTACAATCACATATGGCCACCCTACATGCAAACTTCCCTAACGGCATGACCTATGGCATTCTGTCCATCCTGGGTTTCTTCAGGTCAGAATCTAAACAAGGTCTGTGTGTTCCTTTCAGGGCCCGTGGTCCTCAAGTCCCTTTTAGTTCCTAATAGCTTCCATTCTTCTCATATTCTCACTGTTTACTTATTAAAGAAAGAAAGAATCATCTGCCTCTTTCAGCTGTAGTTTATTATGTTCGTAATAGGTTTAGGAGTTTATTTCAGTTTTCCACAGAAACTAAACTCTACTGTATCAAATTTCAGTCCCTTTTACTCGATAATGTGTGGATTTGTGTGTTTTAAAAAAATAAAAGCCTTACATACACCAAAAATATTTATTTATTTCTTCTCATATATTTAAAATTACCTTATTTACATTTTGGTCTTTAATGGCCTGGAATTTATGTTTGCATATGGCATAGGATAAGGATCTTATTTTTTTCCACCATGGAATAGGTCCATTTTCTACCTTTTTGTTTACTCATGATTTGCATCTCTGACACGAACTACATTTTAGTGTCGGTGTGGTTCTGTGTCCTCGTCCGTCTAACTAGTCCATGTATCTGGTCTCACTCCACACCACATTGTCTCGATAACTCGGGCCTTCTGATATGTCAGGCCATCGTTAAAGCAAATTTGTTTTAGAGTTTCTTCTGAGTGCAGTAAAACCCAGAGCCTTCCCATGTCCAAACAAGAATGGACATTTGGCAGACTGGGAACTGGGGTGGGAGTCCGCGTTGTCCTGCTAACGTTTAAAGGCTAGATTTCCTTTGTTTAGAAAAGGTTTATGAAGTTCTTTCTTCTATAAGCACAAATGTCCACGGTGTCATTTCAGGTCACGGGAGTTTTGTTTTTTTCCATTCTCCTCTTCTCTTCCTCCTTCTTTCTCCACATTCCTCAGAAAGACTGAGGAATAAAATGCATAGAAGATTCGGGTTTACAGATTAAGAATTGGAGGGCCCAGGAGTGGGAGGGGCTCAGATCACAAATTTTGGAACTCTTCCTATGTGTTGTCTTGCTGACTTATAAATTTAGCAATTTAAATTCTTCAAAGAGCCAATAACCGAGTAATTCATCAGATACATGATGCTTCGTTAATGTTTACCATGTGGGAAGGATAGCAGCAGAGTGTCCTGATCTGCACTCAGATGACAGAGAAATGTTCTTGCTCCAAGGGAGGGAGTACGTGGAGCCTAAACAGAGACCACTTTCAATCCCTGGAGACCTCCCTGTGAGAACCACTACCCAAAGCAAACAGCCCGTCTCTCACAACAAGCCTCCAAAGGTCTTGTACAGCTTTATAGAGCTAACCAAACAATGTTTTCAGAACCAAGAAAAATACACTCCCATGCACATTAATACAGGATACAGCACATTTGAAATGCGGTTTGGTTAATTGCTCATTCTGGAGCAATATAATGCCAAATAAAAAGCTCAGAGCCAAGCAGAGGATATCTTCCCCTGAATTGTTGATCAGAAGTATTCCAGAACCCCCCCCCAAACAATACAGGATATTGGCATTGCTCTTGGTGGCTCACCAGAACTCAATGGTAAGAACCAATTGCTGAAGATATCATGCATACTGGTCACAGAACATGACCCAGTCAAGTCGGTTCCCGTCCTACTGGCTGGCTTTCACAGTACTGGAAGGTGTTATGTAAGGTGCTGGTGTGGGGTGGGGGGGAGACATCAACAGTCCTATCCATCTGTGAACTCTGTGAACTACAATAATGACCCACATGGCAAGATAAACCCATGGAGACATTAGTGGCATGAATGTTATGGGGTAACCAACCAGTTTCTAATTGTTATTAAGGCCTATTCCACAAGAAACAACACATAATGCTGTAAATCTGGCCACAAACTTGTAGTTAGGGAGCTCACAGGCCCCACGTGTGAACCTACTATGGTAGGTTGGTAAATAACAATGAATCACACTATCGGTCATTATTTATTGTGCAGGGAAGTGACACTTGTTTATCAGAAAAAGACTAATATATATATATATCAAGTTCTACTAACAGTGCAGAATCCATGTGAACTATAGGCCATGTTTCATGAACGTTACATTGTGATCCCGGGGAGAGTTACAATCCAGGACAAAATCAGAGAAGCTGTTCTGTAGAGCCATGTTCTGTAGAGCTATAAAGGCAGCTTCCTGAGGGGTGACACCCAGTCACAGTGTGAGGCAGTCATAAAGGCTGGCTACATGAAGATAATGGGAAGGAAGTTCCAGGCAGAGACGGGAGCACACCATAGCCCTACAACGGGCAAAGGCTGGACAGGGCCAAGGAGTTGAAAGGGAGCAGAACCAATCCTGTGAAAACCAACCAAGGGTGCAGAGAGCAGGAGGTTGATGAAGGCCTTGTATAGGTCAAGGTGCTTTGCCCCATATTTATTTCCAAGGTCCAAACAGGAAGTCTTGAATAGATTTAACCGAAAGAGTAAAATGGTCTGCTTTGTGTTTCATTAAATAAATAAATAAATTCTCCATTTGTTGTGTGGAGAGTAGACGAGACAGGTGGTTAAATGAGAATATGGTGAATGGTGAGAGATTGCTTGGACAGATTCAAACGCTGGAAGATGTGGAGTTGACTAAGCCTGTCGGCAGGCTGTACTGAGAAGGTGAGGGAAATCAGGAAATTCCAGGCCACCCTGAGGTTCTCCCTGTCACCAATCAGGGGTATAGAAGTATCTTTCACCAATACAGGAGAAGCGGGTCGGAGGGAGGGCACAAACTGGAAGTGGAAATTGAACTATCTGGGCCAGACAAGTTGCAGGGACGAGACTGAAAGTCGGGAGTTGCTCAGGCTGGCAATTTTAAGTTGGGAGATTCTGGATAAAAGTCACTGCCCGTTGGAAAAACTAAAACCACCAAGGAAAGAGTCTGGAAAAGGATCAGAGGGACCAGGACCAAAGTTGAGAAGCACCTGCATTGGAGGGATGGCAAAGGGCATGAAGTTCATGGTTTGGTCCAGGACAAAAAAGGGAAGCAGGGTGTGTTCCTCTAGACTTCAGGAGAGCACTCGTGTTTGGCAGGTTGGAAGGGCTGACTTGATTGGATTTTCAGTGCTGGAGCCAGAACCCAGGGCTTTGGGCCTGCCAAGCAAGAGCTCTAGCATTGAGCTGCTACCACAGTGGACAAGCTGCTGGGATTCTTAAGGGACAGGAAGAGGCTAACCAAGGAGAATCCCACTTGGAATTCTAACCTCTGGTCACCAGCATCTCAGAAGTCTACCTATGGTGATTGCCATAGAAACTCAGGTGGTGACTGGACAGATGACTCTGTAAGTCAAAAGACCAGTGCTATCCCTCTGAGGTTTATGGGAAATTTTGATTTCGAGGCAAACTGCAATGGATCCCATCAAGGAGGTCAGGAACCCAGGAGCTTACCAAAACATCACTGTTCTAGCTTCTTATTGGATATCACAATGCTACACACTTGGATCTAGTATTACACACCATTTCAAATGCTTCCTTCAAATACTCCTCAAAATTGGCAGCATATCTTTCAGTACAATTTTTCATAATCTAATAAAATGTAAAAAAAAAAAGTTTATGTACTTTAACCCGGCATTTTTACTCCTCTGTCTCTTGAGGGCTAAGATAAATGTTCAGAGATATCCCATAAAAATATTGTTTGCCATAGTAAAAACTGAGTTGGGCGCCTTTAAAGAGAAGGGAAAGCCTTAAAGCATTGGCATATCAGTTCAGTTGGTTGAGGCCATACAAAGAAAAATGTGTTCTTTCTGAAACGTACAGATCTGAAAGGGTAACTGTGGTCTACTGTGTGGCTCCTGTCTGCCATGGATTTTGATCTCTTCGTGCCTGCCAAGGCAGCTCATGATTCAGGCTTTAGCCCACGCAAGCTTTCCTCTAGAGTCCCTAAAGGTGAAGGTCAAGACCATTCTTACGTCTATAGTCGGAGACATTGTTTGAAGTCTAATTACATCATTTCTTGCTATTACCCTTGGACTAAAGACCAAGATCCCTATGAAGAAGAGTGAGGGCCCGAACCATCTGGTCAACCACTGACTGAGCACCCCCTCTAGTATCATTTCTTCTTCCCCTGGCTCCATTAACACTGACATTTTTATGTTCCTTGGGTCTCAGTGTCTGCTTTCCTACCACGAGACTTGTGGATTTTTCTGGCATCATTCCTCAAGTATCTCAGATAGCACGTCCTGAAGGGAGGCTTCCTGGTTCTGTGAACTGTGTCTGCCTGCCATTTTGCACGGATCTTTGTTAGCCTTTCTCATCCTATGTATTCCTGCATGAACTGTGAAATAAATATGTAAGTAAGAACCTATACCAGTCAAACCCAAAGTCAAGGAGGAAGAGACTATTTATGACTTTATAATCTAGTACAATACTCAGGACATAGTGGATGTCCACAAAATGCTTACTAAATGAGGAAGGCTGGAACTATGTCTTCCACACAGTAGGGCAGTAGTTACGTAGGATCAAGTTAGAAATGGGATTCTTTGTTAATTTTGATGAGCCAGTGTACGTGACTTTCAGATTTAACCTAGAAGGAAAAGGAGGAATCTGAACTGGGTGTGTGGTACAGAGGCAGAAATATAGCCTTTGTTAAAGGCCATTCTGGTCTATATAGGGAGTTCCAGGCCAGCCCACGTGACATAGTGAGACCCCATTTAAAAGTAAATAAAAATAAATAAATATAGTATATTTCTTTTTCTCCATCTAAGCCATCAATAAAATCTATAACCTTTACCTGAGAACTACATCTCAACTCTATTCTCTTTCCTTCATCTCCACTACCACCACCTGCTCTAAACCGCCACCAGCTTTTCTTTGGGCTACTGAGTAGCCTCTGCATTGGCTCCTACTTCCACCTTCCTTCCAATGTAGTCATTTCCCAAGAGGTAGACAAGACAAGCCTTTAAACAAATTACATCCAGCCAACACTGTCCACATACACTTTAAGCCCATTCTTTCCCAACATATCTAGGAACACACCTGGGATACAGTTCGAATTTCTTACCCTGGCCCTTTCTGAAAAGCTCTCTGACGTTAAGTAGAGTCTTCTTGGAAAATGCCTCCGCCCTCTGATGTGTTCCTCACCCATCTCTGTCTTCTCCCACGCCAGGACCTGTCCTGGCTGGTGTCTTTGCTGACAGGGCTTTCCACACACCAGCCATCTAATCCAAAGGACCCGCCCAGTCATCACATCCCTCCACAGTAATTCTCAACCTAACTTTCTTGCTTATTTCAAGTGACTTTTTAATACTGAATCCCTAAGACGTGGTGAATAATTTTCTGCTGAATGAATGACTGCCTTTTTTAATTCTTTACACAGTGGGTTCCAGCCCTGTTACCTCACCCAAGGGACTTTCAGTCATTTCCAGAGACAACTCTGTAGTCTCAGTGTCTTGCTGCTCCCTCCACTTCCCCCAACACATCCTTCTGAACCTGCTTCCTTCTTCTGTGATGCCCCTCTTGTTCTCTGACTGACAGCTGACTGACAGCTCTTTCTCTTCCCCTTGCAGCAGGCTCTTCTCACACATCTTCCTGGTTTAATCCCTCCTGCCATGGAAGCACCAGCTCTCCTGAGACACCCGAAAAAACCTGTCTCTTATCTACCTGCACCTCTTACGCTAGCTTCCCATTCATTTTTTTAATGTTCCCAAATTCCACGTTAAGCCTCCTCGTCTTCGGAAGAAAACTAGTTTTAATGAACAAAAGTTTTCTTTAAATCTGAAATCTATGCTTCATCAAAGCCCCAGGCCCAGGAATTGGGTTAAGTTAATCTTGTTTTTTCTTTGTCTCAAGAATGAAGACATCATCTTGGCCTTTGAGTCTACTCCAGGCTCTTGGATTCAATAATTTCTCCATATGCATTCTAGGCCCTATGCCTTTCCTCACAGTGTCTCTCTTAGTTCCAAAGCCATAGAACCACAAAGCAGTAAAGTGGAAAGATTCTTTTGAGATTAGCTCTATCTTTTTTTTCCATTTATTTTTTGTTTGTTTGGTTGGTTTTTTGTTTTGTTTTGCTTGTTTGTTTGTTTGCTTTGAAACAGCGTAGATGGAGTTTCCTGTCCCAACAGCCTGGTCCCAAGCAACCAACTCAGAGGCTGAATACGAATTATAAAAGCTTGGTCAATAGCTCAGGCTTGTTAGTAGTTGACTCTTACATTTAAATTAACCCATTTCTATTAATCTCTGTATTGCCACATGGCTTTGCCTGCCCTCTAGCATCTCTTGCTCCCTCTGTGTCTGACTGTCCCACCTATACTTCCTGCCTGGCTACTGGCCTATCAGCTTTTCATTAACCAATGAGAGTAACACATATTCATAGTGTACAGAAGGATTATTCCACAGCAAGACGGGGTCTCCCTACGCAGCCCTTGCTGGCTTTAAAGCCCCTATGTGAACAATGCTGGCCTCAAACTCATAGAGATCCACCTGCCTCTGCCTACCAAATGCTGGGATTAAAGATGTGTGCTACCATGCCCAGCACCTAGCTCATTTGTGATATGAGAAAACTGTCTCGTGTGTAAGGGGAATTTGTGCAGGTTAGCATTCACTTTGCAGTCTTCCAGCTTCCTTCCACACTCTTTTTTGTCTCCAAGATGTCCTCGGCAGCTTTCTTTCCTATCATAGTGTTATGTCAATCATGATCACTCCTGAAATGACTCACATAGCCTCAAGAGCTTAGGTGTCCCCTTAGAACTGGACACCTGTTCACTCTCCCTGGATGCACTGTTCCCAGACTGGCACTCAGAGCCTCAGCCTGGCAGCTGAATTACAGTTTTCATAAGCTGACATCTCACTGTTAGCCATGGAGATCATAAGGGAGATGAATTAAAAAATAATAGTGTTAGAAAAAAAATAAGACCAAAACGAAGTAGAGGCTTCTAACTAGTAAAGTTGCCATTGAATGGCATGATTCTTCTCAGGAAATGGGGAGCTTCCTGTGAGCCTAGTGTGCAGGGATAATGGTCTAGAGAATACTGCAAAGAATTCTGGGAAGAGAGCTTCCCCAGTCATGGAGGTAAGCAAAAGCAGTTAGCCCCGGATTCTTTACAGCTCTTAGCTCCAACACTCAGCTTCTTCCCTCGTCTCCTCCACGCCCACTCCCTGACCAAGCATTCTCTCATTTGAAATGCATATCCCTTTATTCTCTACTAAGAGGTACATTATCCTTGTTTTCAAAAAGAATTTGTTTATTTTATTTTACAACTGGGGGCCCGAAGTTCATACTTCTCTTTTTGAAAAACAAATATTTAAAATCATTATTTTACCTGTATGAGTGTTTTGTCTGGATATATGTCTGTGCACCGTGGACATGCCTTGGGCCCATGGAGACCCGAACTAGAGGTACAGACAGTTATGAGTTACCCCATGGGTGCTGGGCATCAAACCCCGGTCCTCAGGAAGAGCTGTCAGAGTTCTGAACCTCTAAGCCATAGCTCCAGCCCCCGAATACTTATATTTCAAATGTCCTCATGTCTCAGCTGCACTGTAGCCATATTGACAACGAGCGGGGTTTCCATCTGCAGCATAGTGTCATCTTGCTTCTCCTTTGAGAACAGGAGCCACCTCATACTTCTTTGCTCGTTCCCACCCACACAATGCCAGAAATAAAGAAGACAAGAAACACTCACTGATATTCATGAAACAAGTTCTGTATATTTTTTTGTGGCCATTTCATCAATCTGTGGCTGAAGTCATATGGTATACTAAGAAGCAAAAACATATAGAAAGGGGGCAGGCTGGGTATTGAGAAAGAGAGACCAAGAGGAAACGTGAATCTCGCGATAAAACGTGAATCTTGCGATGAAATTGAGGTAAGGAGCCCTAGTACTTCCTGAAAGAGCACACGTCATGGCTTCGAAGCAGAGACATGAGCTGTGCTCAGCAATACCAGGCAAATGAACGGAAAAAAAAAGTTGCCTCAGGTATTTCCCCCAACTGATAAAGCATTAGATGAAAAGCTTGTAGTGCTTTCTTGCTGTACCTTTGACCTGTGATTTTTTAACCCTTTGGTGCAATGTCAGGATTCTCTGATTTGCCTCTACCGGCCCTTGTCTATAGGAAGGAGCACCCAAGGTGAGAACAAAAGCATATCCGTATGAGAGTCTGACAGAGAAGGGAAAGTCTGTTTGGGGTTTGGGTTGGGAATTTATACTAGAGATGACCTGAGAGCTGTCCCTGTGGGAGATGACGCTGAAGTCCGGCTCCCCATGTTCTTCCTGCTTAAGCTTCTGGGCCCAAATGACAACAGACAAATATATTGCCAGAAGTTGGTGGTGTGGAAGCTCACTCTCCCAAATGTTTCCAGAAAGGTAGTTTTCACTACTGGAAGATTCTTTGACACAAAGCAGAAGGAAGCCAAGGTAGAGATCCTCACCCCAGCCTGACGGGTGGCCAGTGTCTGATGTTGGTCGATGGGTTCTCTAACAGGGATTTCCTAGAATTCTACCACACTCAGAGAGGTCAGGTCAGGGAGAAAGAAAGACTTCCCTCCTGTGGAATCTGCAAGCATGCTCATCTAAAGTTACCCCTGCCAACCGAGCTGCTGGCTCACGCCTTGCTGCTTTTCATTCTAGAGCTACTCAGTTATTCTTTCCAGAACACATCATTCCTTCACTTCAGAGAAATCTCATTTTCAAAAGAGAAAACATGTCATGGTCTCCCAGTGTCTTCCTGTCATGTATCCAAGCTAGCCCAGCCACAGCCCTTTGGCAAGTTGAGTTTCCTTTCCTCTCTCTTTTCCATAGTTGAGATCATCTCTAAAGTATGTAAGAGGAGTGGAGTCAGTCCGGTGCTCAGAACCGTAACCTCTTCTGCCTGCTGGTCATGTTGACCCGACCTTGGAGAACCCTGCTATGACTATAGCCTGTGTACCAATCGGATGCCCACCCAGTGTGCTGTGGTCTAGTCTCCCTGGAATCTTCCAAGACTACTGAAGAGTGTGGCCTACAAGGATGTGTATGTGGGGGGAGGGTGCATCATAAGCCAGGACCCAGTCCAGACCATAGAGCTACATCGCTTCTTCTATCTGACCTATTCTCCTGACCTAAACCCAGACTGGCTATGGTATGGGCTCTTACAGTTACCTTGATCTCCTGTAAAAAAAAATTCTCAAAAGTACTTTTTCCTACTTTGATGGGTTTAAGATAAACACCACCTTGTTTTTGCTAGACCTGAGGGCTCTCTTCCAGGTCATCTCATACCAACAATCTCAGCACATATTTCAGATATCAATTTCATCTCCTGAAGGGCTCCCCCTCCTCCTCCTGGTCTCTCCTTGCTGTCCAGAAAGACTGCAGAGAAGATCTCAGTACCAGCCCAGTCCCTTTCCGCTGTATTTCCTCAGCATCCGACAGGGTCCTAAACCACTGCTCCTTTATAGAAACATTGGGATTAAACAATAGCAGGCCTCAGCCTCAGGCTTGCAAAGTGTGGAGCAACCAAACTGTGTGACTCAGACTTTCCCACACATCTGACAAATGAATCAAGAGACTATGATTATTTAACATTCTTCCCTGAAGGGAAGGAGAGAGAACAGACACTCTGGACCCATTGCATGCAGCTGACCTCCCTGAGACAGATTCTCCACAGAACCAGCTATCCTGACCTAACAAAGTCATCTAACACTTTCGCATTAAGAGCTGACCAACTGTGTGCTTCCTCTCAAAAGAAAAGGTTGCTTCGAAGTGTGTTTCTGCTGTGTGGGACACCACAGCTCAGATCAGGAACGAGTCACTGTGGGCTAAGTATGGGCGTGCCATCGATGGGAAACGTGGAGTGGTGCATCTGAGGTTGTGACACCCAGTGAAGCCCCAAAGAATAGCTTCTCCACCCATCTGGGGTTGAAACAATAAGCTATGAACCCCAAGAGGCTTAGCTGAAGGAGAAGCCAGTTAGCTTATTGAAAACCCTTTCTTATTAGCACTAACAGCGATTAATTACTAACATCTATGCTGATTTATGGACACCTGCTTAGCATCAACAGCACAGACCCGCCCCTTCAATGACTTTAGTGATACAATGTCCCATTCATTTTGCCCGATGAAGTCAAGACTTTTCTAATTTCCTGCGACCACCTTAGGCTCTGTGTATATCTTCCTCTTTTAAATTACCAACAGGCCTCAGACATATTTGCCTGGTTTTGAAAACAGCAGGAGGCACCCTTTGAACTTTCTTAAATACATATACATGCCAGAGCACACGCTTCCATGTGTGTGCTCTCTCTCTCGCTCTCTCTCTCTCTCTCTCTCTCTCTCTCTCTCTCTCACACACACACACACACACACAGAGGTCACTTGAGCCAAGCACAATATGATAAGATCCTTTATAGGCAAAAGTTCCTAAGACTTAACCCTCAGACATATACAACTTCTGTTTCCCTTCCTACTTTAAAGCTGAATCACAATTAGACAATTAGTGTTATTATTTATAACACTATTTTTGCAGCAACAAAGAAATATGAGATAAGTGATGACCAAAATGACTTCAGAAGTCAGTCTAGGACATTATTCCCCACTATTAGTCCTTACCAATGTCAAGTGCAAAATTTAAATTAACAGGCACTTCCCTTATTGGAATGACTTCAGCACTTTTGCTGTCTTCCATTGATTTCTATTTACTTTGGCATCCACAGGCAAGAAGAATATATTTCGGTGCCTAATGAAGCCACCTACAACTTCACTGGGGTCCGTAGAGTGTTGGGATGAAATGTCGCTGTGCGTTGTCCTAAGGATTAACATAATACAAGAGCACTATTTATGTGGTTCCTCTCCAGGCCTTACCTTCCCGTTAGCATTGCATTAGAGTCACCTCTCTGCTGTATTTTCATATTAGCAACTGGTCTAGAAGACTTGAATCTAGCAGTAAATGCGCTGTCAGAAGCATTTTAATACTAAATGGTTTATCTGAAAATACTTCATCTGTCGGATTTTCTGGGTCAAGGGTAACCTTGAACCCCTTCAAGCATATGGAAAAGTCCCAAAGTCACTATTTGAGATGTGTGTGTGTGTGCATGCGTGTGTGTGTGTGAGAGAGAGAGAGAGAGCGTGTGTGTGTGCGTGTGTGTGTGTATGCACATTCGTGCATGTTGTTATTAATCAGAAACAGCAATAGTAAATGTTTCTGTGGTTCAACATTGCTACAGAAGAGTCAAAATAAGTTTGGGTTCTTTTCTAGGTTTGAGAATTTTCTGATTTTTGTTTTATTTTGTCTGCTCTTCGTAAGTAATCCATCTCAGAGTTAGTTCTTAGAGTTCAAAAGTAAAAATAAAAGCAATCAGAAGGTACCTGCAATCAAAATCAAACCTGTGGTATATTTGATTCATCTCACAAAGGCGATGAGCAGAAACATGGACAATCATACTTTGTTGAGCCCTACATTCTGCCATTCCACATATTTGCCAGTGCTCTATAGCATCATCTTATCAATGAAACTGAGCATGAAGAAGAGAAGTTAAGCTAATTTTTAAAAACTAAGCTTAACTTTAGGGAACTGTACAGGACCTTGTCTCACTCTGCTTTCAAAACTAAAAATGACTTTGGTGATCCAGTGTCAACCTGAACCTCTCCTTTGGGGCTGAGAGGTAGCGGCAAGAAGTGTCCCTGAGACAGAGGCTTAGAAGAGGGACCTGGGCTCTGTCACTATCACCAGGTAGAGAGCTAAGCCTCCGTTTTCTCAGGAATGTCATAAACCAAGACATGTAAAAAATCAATCTGGAAGCTTCCCAGCCTCATCGAAGTCACTGTGGCTTTTCTTAACTTCCTGTCTAGCCTTCTTCCATGGGCCACAGTCCCCGACAGGCTCCTAGAAACCCATGTGGCTGGATGCTGGGTGGGCGGAGGGATGTGGTAACTTAATTCAGTTGCAGCCCAACCAGAACACCTGAGCTCACTCTCTGGTTGCAGAGAGGGGGGCCTGAGCTGTTTTAATGACCCCAGATAGCCAAGACTTCTGTTTTATGTCTTATTGCAATTACTTGGAAGCCAGGCAGGTAAGTCAAAGCCCACCCCCCTCCCCCACCGTGGGGCCGCATGCGCGTTAGCCATGGGTGTGTGAGGCCGCATGCGCGTTAGCCATGGGTGTACTGCTACTTCAGATCCAGCCAGGACAGGCGCCAGCCCAGTCCAGTCATCTCTTTGAAGCATTATGAACAGAGCCACTTCTTGGAAATTCTGACTTACTCTGGAAGGATCCTAGGTACCTACTCGTCACCCGTTTGAAGCATCAGCTAATGAGACTGATGGAAAAACACTGGCCAGGGCCTGGTATAAATGGTCGTTTCCCAGGGAGAAACTACACAGGAAAACTAACATGGAGTCTTCTGTCACTGGGATAAGTGGTTTCTTATACAACTGTGGTTGGCGGACCTTGTTCAGCCAGGCCTTACACCACCTTGCCTCGACTCTCCCTTAGCCACTCAGCAAACCTTTCCCAATTACCAGGGGCTGGGAATCTAGCCATGGGCTGTGCTGACAGGGCCTTTCTCTCTTTTCAGATTCTCAGTCAAGGGACAACTAAGTAGTCGAGTGGGTGAGTGTCCAGAAAAAGAAACTGCACTGACAAGGAACAACGCTCTTCTCAGAGTGGCCACACAGACGCAACGTTCAGTTCACAAGGTCAACCGCAGAAGGATAAAAGAGCTTTGAACACGTATTTTCTAAAAAGGGACATGGAACCGTCTAGGCCCGGGGTATGGTTTCTTCTTATATCCTTTGAACTTTTCTGGGTAATAGATGAATCTAAATGTGTTTGTCAACCACCTCTACATACAGGCAGTGAGGGAAATGTGTGGGTCCCACATCCAGTTACTATTTCTTTATAAATGCTGTCCATAAAACCGACTGAGAAGTTGTGATTGGGGATTCCAGATGTATTTATCCATTACGTAGATGGCAAGGTACATTTAGTTTATTTACTCAGCAACCCATTTTTTTCTACCTCACTTGCCAGAGACTATTATTGTCAGTGGCCCTAAGTTACTACAGCTTCACGGGTTCGGGTTCGCTACAAGGGGGTTCTCTCTTGTCCATGTTTATAAATAAGAAAACTAAACACTGAGATCCTAAGTAACTTCCACCAGGGGTCTCACAGCAGGGGGGAGCTTTCCAAAGCTGTCTGGTCATGACTTGCCAGGAAAGCCCTGAAAGGGACCACTTGGATGGTGCATCCCTATTGTCAAGGCTCCAGCTTCTCTGAAGCCTGTTAGAAAGCTCTGACTAGGAACTTGTATCCTGGGGAACTCTGCTCAGTGCCTGGAGGAGGAAAAAGTGTGTAACACAGACACCTGAAGATTTATTTCCTAAAGTCACAGAAGGAGGAGGCAGAGCTGATTCGGGTCTCCAGGCTTCCTAGATTCGATACTTTCAGGAGGAAAATTGTTCACCAAAACAGTTCTCAGGGAAAACAAGAGCCAGTAATAAAAGCTTCAAGAGATGCTAAGCAGAACCCTTCCCACAAGAACCACAGGAGCCATTGTTTCAAGCCTCAGTGATTGATACACAGAGCAGGCAGGAAGAGCCCGGAGGGCACAGCTGGGCTCCCCACCATGTCAACAGTCAACCACCAGGGCCCCTGGGATTACAGCATCCCCCTTGCACCAGGCAGCACCCAGTGGTGAGATTTCTAAAGGGCTTTCATGGAGGTTCTTTCTCAGTTGTCCAGATACAATGTGTAACCCTTATCAGGTCAGTATGTCTTCAGCTCAACCCCAAGCCTGTAAGGGAGCTTTGCTTTTACATTTGTGAGCAGTGGGTATCTGTAGTCTTGAGCCGCTAAATTAACCACCTGCAGTTATCAAAAAGGGATAAGCATGGGCAGGAAATGCAGGTGAGAGCTATTTTCACGGATAAGATGAGTTCTCTGACCCGAGAGGTGTTCAAGCATAGCTTGGTCCAGATGTGGCCAAGGGAATTCAGACATCCAGGCGCTTCAGCTAGACCAGTGATTTTCAGACCTAGTCATTCACCATGGTCTCCTGGGAAACTTTCAAAAAACGCATCTTGGCATGCCTGTGCTGGGTAGGGAGGTCCCACCAGGCTGGGAACAACACTTAAAGAATCAGTAATTCAGAGATCCTAGGGCTCTGGAGAATTGGTAATCTTTACACGGGATGGCATTTTTGATCCCTTTGATCAGGAAGGCTGTGGTCTCCTACCAAGGTTTCGAGTCTCACCTACCACATATGTCCAGGTAGAAAATGGCATGTGTAGACAACCGCCACTGGGGGATGGTTTTCACCCACACACAATGTAGCGTTTTGCATTTTTGCTGACGTTCCCCCTCTCCCCAAAAGAAGCATGCAGAAATGAATCATTATTGAAACAATTTACTTTCGGTTAGTGCATGAATGCCTTCCCATGATGCTCTGATGCTTTGTTTGTCCTCCTATAAAAATTATTTATGACCCAAGTGTGATCTTTTAAATCAGAATACTTATTCCTGAAATCAAAGCTCGAGCATGCTAATGCAAGTAGAAACCTGGATAATTTTTCAAAGCCATGTTGAATATTCAAAAGCTGGGACTGAAGGAAAGGCGTTAACATTAATTAATATTTGAAGCCGTAAAATAAAGGCAACAGTGAAGCTAATTTTGCAGGACAATTAATCATGAGTCTTGCTAATTACACATGGGATTTTGCAAATGATTTTTTTTCTCAGGTAGCAAAGTAAAAATGATAATCCACTACCCATCAAAATCACTGGCTTCTCACCAATGTCCCCAGCAAGAGCAATTAGTGGAAACAGCAGAGCCCTGGTAATTGCATGTCAAGAGAGGAGAGCGGTAGGATTTTAATTGCTCTAAATAAAGACCACTTGCTCATATGTACACCTGATTGTCCAAAACAGCTCTGCAAGCCAGAGCAAGCATGCCGCCACTTCCAGGTGCCCACATAAAAATAACTCTGTGGGAGCGCTATTCTCCCAGCAACCCGTGCAGTTTCTGGAAGAAAACATCAATATGCATTCACACTCTGAACTGCAGTGTCATCACTGACTATAAGAACCAAAAAAAAAAAAACACCCACTTGGGAAAATGTGCATATTCTTTATATTTGCCAAATATTTATTGCTGACATTTTTTTGAAGAACTTTAACTATCTACAAGGTGCCAAGGGCTTCAAATTTACTGAATTTTAGGATCCCCAATAAAATGTTTTTAACAAGACATCTCAAGAGGGCATAAAATAAAAAATTACCATATTCATGAGTGTGAGCCTCTAAGGTTGCAGTGCTATAAACTGGATGTTTATAATTTGCTTGTGGCTTTCTTAATTAAAAACTGGTAATTAGGAACTCAAGTACTATTTTTGCACTTCATCTCTTACACTTTTCACGCCACTGCCACTTTTCAGTTTAATACATGTACACACGGATGCACATAATTGCAAATGATCAATAATATTTAACTGTGTGTCTAAAACCTAAATGATGATGGATACATTTAAATATTGCTTTCCAAGACATTATTATTCCAACGGCCATGCCGCAGCTTGAGCACTTAAACACGACAGCTCCCATTGCTTGCTCTTCCTAACATGCACCATTTACTCTCGTTTTTAAATGGAACTGCTGAATAGCTTTCCACGTGCTATTCGTACTTATTGTCTCCTCCAGAGCCTCTGCCTACCCTTGCATGGTTAACTATACCACCCTGAAAGCTCAGTCCCCAGCTCTCCCTGCCATTAGCTTTCTGGAAGGGAACGGTAACCTTAACTCACTCCCGCACTGTCTTGGCACTTCCTGAATGGTGTGCCTGGTTTACTGCACCAGAACGGAGAGCAGCAAGCGGGACGGAGAGGGAGCTGCTTCCTTGGCTCGGTTGCCAGCAGATCACAGGTATGAGCCTGACGCCCAGAGGTATTTCCGATGGCAACACTTGCACGGTGATTTGAATGGTGCAGAGCTTTTCGGCAGAAGCCAATCTTCAAAGTCCTGTCATTTTATAGATATTGTTCACAAATGACAGCTTCTTTACCTGGCCTCCTTAGTGAATTGCTTTTGGCCGGTCTTATGTTTTAAAGGAAAAAAATCTTGAAAGGTGGGTGCTCAAGGAGCCACCATCAGGTCACGCTGGGGTTAAAATTCCCTTGAGGTTCTTATCTGTACACATCTCATGAGACCTTATTTTTCTCCCTCTCCTCTTATCCTCACAAATATCAACCAGGGAGCAAAGATAGATAGATAGATAGATAGATAGATAGATAGATAGATAGATAGATAATACATGAGCCCAAATGGCTATTATTTGCTTAGAAACATTTTACCAAGACTTGAAAAATGTACTGTTTGTTTTTTGAGAAAGATTTTTAGAGGACCTAGAATGAAATGATCTTTCCCCTCAAAAAATAAAACTCCACTAGAGAACAAAGCTATAGCTACATCTCAGATAGGACCAGAGATGGATGTTATAATAAAATGATTGACTAGAAACAACACATTCAAGGTTCATTATTTCAAGGACATACTATTATTCTGAGTTATAAAGAAATCAAGTGTAGGATTCTTGAAATTTCCTCTTTAGGCATAAATTCTTTGAGAAGTCTGGGTGTTCATTCCTAAGTTTTGTTTCCCAGCTTGTCTGGCATTGCCATTAGGAGATTGCTACTTATATTGTCACTCATTACTGAGAAAGGGGAGGATGGGGAAGTCCTTGATCAAAGTGTATAATCCTCTAACAGCAATGTGAATAAAAGGGTGTTATAGTAATAAGGGGTTGGGTGTGACAACAGTTTCCAAATCAAGGGTCAAGTCACCTCAGAGTTTTCCTAGATTATAACCACTCATTAAGGGAACAGAGGAGAGCTGAGTGTGACCTTTGCCCCACAAAGCCCCCAGGACATTTTGTGATTTTCCTTAACTATAGCATCTGCAGATTTGTTGGCAATGTTTAACACCATGCAGACTTCCATTGTAATAAGCAGATCTATTATACTGGCCCTTTGATGGAGTCTATGGTGCCACATCAATTAAAGGAGGCAGAGAAGATGACAAGCAGGTTTCCTGATCTCCACCCAGTAAAGAAACAAATTTTGTGCATACCTATCAAGTAAATAGGAAAGAGAAAACAAGAACAAGAAGCGAAGTAGGGTGCCAAACAACAACCTGTTTATATTGGGTTCAGTGACTCTCTTTGATTCTCCGTCTGTGTTCCCTGGGTCCCCAGGAGGACCCACTACTAGGTCTGATATTGTCCATGAACCCTCTGTAGCCCAAACAGTGAAAACATTGTGTGTTCATACATGCTCAAGTATTTATGGGTTCAACTGAATAGCTTTTGTGATACTCAAAGATTCTAGTCCAGATAAGGCTTAGAGTACTAAAAGAGACATTGCTTCGAGCTCCTCCATTCTGACTTCTCTTGTAAGGGGCCATCTAGTAACACCGTCTCTAGAGTCTAGACAAAAGACCTCGAAATAAGCTGTACCAGCAGCCACAAAGGAAGAAAAAGAAGATGATGTTTTCCTCTGTTACTGGCAAAGCCACTGGGATATCTCAACAGTCTGCACAGAAACAGCTCTTTTTTGAGTCTGAGTTTGGCTAGTTATTACTATATCAACATTAAAATTTTTGTCTGATTTGGATTGCTGAAAATGAGCTATTGCTGTATTCTTCACATTGGGCATTTTTGGTAGCTTTATGTTCTTAAAGTCGCTCTGCTCAAACAACAAATCTCCCTTCCTTTTTAAAAGGCATTTTAGGCATGTGTACATGTGTGTGTTTATGTGTACTATAGATATCCAGGTGCCCTCCAAGCCCAGAGTATACTGGATGCCTGGAACTGGACTTTCAGGCTGCTGTGAGGCCCCTGCAAAAGTAGTGTTTTTAACCACTGAGCCATCTCTCCATCCTCCTCCATTTTAGTATTTTCTTTTTTGAGATAGGGTTAATTATGTAGCCCCGAATTCACCCTCAAAATCCTTCTGTGTCCACCCTATGAGTGACCAGAATACAGGTGTGCGTCGTCACTGACTTTTAAGGCGCTGGCAAAATCAAACATAACTCCAGTCCACTAAAATAAGAAAGTGGAAATGTAAAACCCTAGACCATAAAACTTCTAAAACAAAAAGGAAATGTTGCATGACATGGAGCGGGGCTGGGAGGGGTTTGGGGGCCATAATTAAAAAGCACAGGCAAAAAAGAAAAAGACAGAAAAGATGGACAAACTAGATTGCATCAAACTAAAAAGTGTCTGCTCACAGAAGAAACTATAAACAGAGCGAAGAGACAGCAAGCAGCAGGGGAGAAGATATCTGATCTACACACCTGACAAGGGTTTTCGTCCAGAAAGTCAGGGAGTTATACAATTCAACAGTCTGAAAGTGCCAAAGCAAAAACCAATAACCCAATTTAAAAATGGGCAAATGAGCTAAACAAACACCTCTTAAGGGAAGACCCTGAGGACAAAAGATGGCTCAGTTAGTAAAATGCCTGGGATACATGCATGAGGAATTGTGGTTGATCACAAGACTACATGTTGAAAAACGGGTTTGTTTTGTTTTAAGAAGTAGAATGAATGTCCTTGTAATCCCAGTGCTGGGGAGGTGGAGGCAGAGAGATCCTGGCGCTCAATGGCCTGGGAGCCTAGAAGATGCGTCCCAGAGCAGAGAGCGCGAGACTGAGGAGCAACACGCAGAGATGACAGCAGCGTTCAGGGAAGGCTTTGGGATGAGACGCTGAGAAAAAGAAAGGCGTGTGAGCGTGTGCAGGGCGGAGCCCCCGCCTCTCCTTCACCGTCCACATTTAGGTCATGGCAAGCATTTGATCTGGTGTCCAACAAGACAACTCAGGACCTGGAAGCAGAAGAGAGAGAGAGACGACCTGGGGGAGGGGACGGAGGGAGGGAACCAACAAGAGGGAGCTGGAGGGTAAAGGGAGGAGATGACTAGGAAAAAAAATAGAATGAAATAATATGTGAAAAGGCCATAACAAAACTCACCACTGTATGGTAACTCAAAATTAACAATACAATAGAAGCAAAGATACTCAGGTGTTGCTAGGAAACATTGCCATTTAGCTGTGCATCCAGCGGCCTCAAATCCTTATGCTGTGCTATAGTTACCACAGAAATGGACACCACATGGTGTTTCCTTTCTCAGAACTTTGTGTACTGTCCCAAACCGTATAAAGTCATCACATGGTTATTAAGCAGAGGTGTTCCGAGAGACGTTTCTAGCAGCAGAGGAAGCAAACTGTGTACATCAAGGCAAAAGCAACCATTGCAAAGTTTTGCCTGGGGCTGGTTGTAAGTGTTGGGTGACTCCAAGGGGAGGAGAATCAAGCCCTCTGAAGTTATGCTGAGAAAGGCCTTGGGCTTCCACACTTAGGACACATGGAGGTAAGGCCTGTGTACTCCGCTACTCCCTTTCTAGGCCAACCATAGGATTTTCCAAGAGCAGGAATAGAAACTTAGTTGCCTCTACAATATCCAGAGCCTGGCATTAAACTGTGTTGACAACCCTGAAAAGCCAGGAAGGGGAGAACGAGAAATATCAAAGTAAGAGTTGTTTGGAAAAGAGTACAAACCCTGGTTCCACCATCCTTTGTTTCTTGACTTCTGGAAGGCCCCAGCTTCAGAGCCAAGACCTCCTTTCTTCCCCAATAAAGGGGTTTATCCTAAGCCACAACCCTCATCTTTTCCTGCTATAATTCACTCCTCCTCTTCCGGCACCTTGAACTAAACAGATCTGCCCTCTCCTGTCCAATGTCAACTTGTCCGTCCCCGAAGCTCTGATCGCAGGAACAGCCGTTCCTCATCTCCATTGCATTTCTGGTCCACTTCTCTTTGACCTTTTAAACAAGTCGTTGACCCACTTTCAAACAGGGAGCTCTCAGAAGGCACAGGGAAAGGGAGAGGACCAACAGCAGGCCCGTCACTAAGAAGAAATGGTCAAGTAGGGGTGACTCTACGGGCCTCTGCCAAGAGCAGGAGGAGCCTTAAAACCCCAGAGAGAATGGCCCGTCTTTAAAAACAACCCTTCCTTTTCTGTTTTCTGGATACTGGATCCATTTTCATGTTTTCCTTCTTTGACCTGTCAGGAGTTATCTGGCAAATGACGCTGGGACTTTCCTGTGATTTTGTGACACCAAAGAATCAGATTCAGACCCCTGTGCTTGCCAGCAGGCAGGTACTGTACTCTCCAGCCCAGAGTTATCTTTATATTGGTGTGGAACTTAGCAGAGAGGCTACATTTGTAGCCTGTAATTCTTGTGATGGGTCAAAATAATAAAATTGCTCATCAAACAAACTTACAAGGATCTCAGAATATTTCATAAGGATTGTAGTTTGGGAGGAATGAGAAGGATCTTGGCAGCCAGAACAGCATTCCTTTCAGAGCATTGGTTATCTTATAAACTTTGAGGAGAATATAGAACAGCCAGTGAATCAGGGTTCACGGGAGCTGAGGTAGTGAAAGAGTCAAGCTGATCTTTCAAGTTGGGGAGAAAGGAAATCAAAGGGGTTCAGAAACCTAAGGTGACATTACACATGTCCAGAGATGAAGGGGCTGAGCAAAGCCCATGAGGCAATATGGCATGTGTGGGCAGGGTGACTCCAAAGGAAAGGCGTAACTCAGTTTAGAGAAATACTTCTCAACCTGTGGGTTATGACCCCTTTGGGGGATGAACAACCCTTCACAGGGGTCACACATCAGACATCCTACACATTAAATATTTGATATTATGATTCATAACAGTAGCAAAATTACAGGTATGAAGTAGCAATAAGATAATTCTATGGTTGGGGGTCACCACAACATGAGGAACTGTAATAAAGGGTTGCACCATTAGGAAGGGTGAGAACCGCTGGCTTAGAGCTGTTCACTTTGAGTAATGTAAAATACAGCTGTGTCTACAGAAGCCTCAGGTAAGAGTATTGAGTACATGACTTGGAAAGCCTTTCTTTGGGTCAAAGGTTAAAGGAAGGATCATATTCCCTAATGTACATCAGCAACGCTGGATGCAGAATGGAGCCTCCATATTGGATGGCCAAGGGGATTCAGAAAGAGAAGCCAGAGGTGGCCACCTGGAAAGAAATTCTCTTCCCTGCTCACATGGCCCCCTCAAGAATACATAGGGAAAGACTACAAATACTGGCCTAAACCTATCCCTAGGAATAGGAGGAGCCTGAGTAACATCTGTCTTAGCTCGCCCAAGTTGCGGTCCGTGCATACAATGGTAGGTCAACCTCACGAAAGCATGCATCATTTATTTTTCAAGTTATCCATAACTGCTGTATCTTACCCATGCATTGCCTCTATTTGTGAGACATCTTTAGAAGGTTTGAGAAATGCACCTTTAGACACAAGACACACAAGTTAGCTTCAGTATGTATCAACATAGCCAGTTAGTCATCAAGGATGTATTCAGGATAAACATGCCCCAATACAGTATCATCAAGCTCTTGCTAGATTTGTTATTATCAGAAGCACACCTAGCCCTGTTCTGGATACATCATCTCACCCTTCTCAAGCTATCTCAAGTGATGGCGTGATACCAGAGCCAGAGCATCACATTTCATGGGAGAGGAATGGAAGAACACGTTAGAAGCTCACATAGCTAGGAACTGGAAGAGCTGGGGTTTGATCCATGTCCTACAATAGTAACATCCTTCTTTTGTACTAATCTGTTATTTCTATTACTGCTACTGAGGCGGTCACTCAAAGTGACAGGACATCAGCTTTACCTGGAATCTCCCAGAGGCAGCAGGTCTCAGTGGTTAAGGACACAACATTCTCTAACTTCAAAGGATGGCTCTGCCATTTACCAGTTCTGGTCAAATTATTTAGCTTCTCTAGTCCCAATTCCTCATCCACAGATAGGAAATAATAAAAACTAGATATAAATAATCCATTGTATCTGAGAACACATATTACTTTAAAATTAAGCAGTCTTACAAAAACTCTAATAACCAGGAACACAAAAAACTATGAGTAAAATATTAGAAATTCTAATGTTAGAAGTACATAATAAAAAATAGTACATCACAACAAAATTTGACTATCTAGGATCATTCAACATTCAAAACTCAATTAAAATGATTCAGTGTATATCTTAGTTACTTTCTATTGCTGTGAAAAAAGCACCATTACCAAGATAACTCACAAAAGAATGCATTTGATTGGACTTAAAACTGTTTCAGAGGGTTGGAGTCCATACTAATGGAGAAAAGACATAGAGGCAGGAAAAGTTGAGACTCACATCTTGACCCTCAATCAGGAGGCAGAAAGACACAGAGACAGACAGACAGCATATTGGGAATGGGGTAAATCTGTAGAAAACTCAAGCTCACCACCAGTGACCCACCTTCTCCAAAAAGACCACACCTCCTAATCTTTCCTAAACAGTTCCAGCAACTGTAGACCAAGTATTCAAATATATGAGCTCATGGGGACCATTCTAATTCAGACTGCTACAGTGTGTTAATAGACATGAAGGAAAACTATATGGCCATTAAGAAAAATATACATAAATAGAATACATGAAGAACTCTCCAAACTTAAAAATAAAATGAGCAAGAAGGCAGAAATTTTGAAAAGACAAAGTGTCAGGGTCCACCCTACGTTGGGCTGCTATATGTCGTGAGCCACCTTTTTGGGGTGACTTCTGCTATGGTCCTAGCCACAGAAGAGTTGTACATTCAAGGACAGGGGTATGAGGATTAGAAATGTTAGGTAGGAGGAACAGACATAAAAAGCAACACAGAGACATAGGAGAGTATTGGGAGGGCCACTCAGTGCCTCTTGTATACTGAGTCCTGAGTTCACCTGTATTTAATTTTGCATACATTTGTAAACTCCAATTCAATGGGGGGAGAAGGCAAAAGACTACGAAGGACAACTACAACAATTACTTGCTTCAGTACTTTGAGACATCAAGCCATTAGTTCATGAGAAAAGGATTCTGTTGTTTAGGCAGTGAACCCATGCTAGAGCAAGTATCCTGAAGGTAGCCACTCCCAAGGTCAAACCTCTTATTTCAAAAGAAGGAGCAGGAATTATTCTTGAATTCTCTGACCTTTGGTCAGGGTGGAGAGGATACACCTCTATGGGACATCTCAATGTCCAAAACACCAAGTAACCACACCCTAGGTCAGGGTGTGTAGCCACAGTTGTTGTCAACAACTCTGAATCAGCACAAATGCTCCGACCTTCAGACAAGGTAGAATAGGCTCACATTTTTGGGCCTCCACAACAAAGAAGATGTTCAGATGGCATATAAGCATTTGAAAAGATGCTTAAGATAATTAGTTGTTATAAAATGCAAATTAAAATGACTGAGCACCACTGCATACCCATTCAGATGAATAAAATTTCAAAATCTGATATTGACTAAACTGCCAAATAAAACCTTTCCCTCACTGCCTTAATTTCCCAAATTCTATTTATTATAAAGTCAGCAGCTTTTCCAAACTCTCCTACATGGGAGCTATTCTTGCCACCGAAGTATTTATGGTTATTCTAGAAAATATAAAACATTGATATAACAGTTTTTTGCTTATATTTATGTTTTCATGCATGCTCTGTCTACTTCAGAATAACTGAGGTAGCTTTATTTTAACTTCATTAAATAAATGTTGAGTTCCTATTACATGTGAGGGGCTGGGAATATGAAATGAAATAATAGCCTGTTCCCAGGCAACCCAAAGACAAATAAAGCAGACAGAAAAGAGCACAGACTGAAGCAGTGTGCTATAGGGAGGACCATGGGACAGCAGGTGTGGGATGCAACTGGACCCAGGACAATGGCTCCACTTCCTTCCTGGAAGCCTTAGACAGTAACAGAAGCCATATGTTGGTTTTTTTTTCTTATGCAGTCAGCACTAAACAAATCTTCACCACATTTCACCAAAATATAAGGTTTTCCTCCACAGTATCCAGTCCATAATTCAATTCAATGTTGACATTTTCTACGTGGAGATCCATAGATTGAGAGCTTGGCCTCATAAGACCATCCTTTCCTTCACAGGTTTTTAAACTATAGAAGGAGACCTCATATGGGCCTCAACGCCGGACTGTTCAATAAGGACAGGATATATTGTACAAACAGGAGAGGTATTAAATATTGCTCAAGACGTCTATAGAAACCAGTCACAACGGATCCGATGCCTGATGTGAAGAAGCTCATCCCAGAAGCAGGGGCACACCAAAACCCACTCTGGAAAGACATATCTGGCAGACTGTGGCAGATGGAACTCGATGGGGCTAGGTGCATGGCGACAGATAGCACAGTTGTACAACACTACAGGTAAAGGACAGTGGGGAAGTTAGAGAGTATCTAGAGAGACAGAACCAATAGAGTACACATGAAGAAGGTTTATTAGATTTGCTTACAAAAGTCAAAGCAGTCCTATAACAGCAACAGCTGCCTCACACCAGAGGGGCAAAGAACATGGACGTTCTAAGTCCAAGCAGCTGGAGGTCTCAGTAGATACAATCTCCCACCAAAGGCCTAGGGGACTCTGGAGGGTTGTTTCGTCCTCAGTTGACTTGAAGAAGTTGATTCTATGATCAGCAGCAGTAGGAACAGACTAGATAAGCTCAACAAAGAGTGGAAATAGAGTAACACAAGAGAACCAAGTTTCCCTTCTTCCCAGTACTGGCCATGGTGGTTTCTGATGAGAAACGCCGCTCCTTCTCACCATTTCTCACAAGAAGTGCACGTTTTCCTCCAGCTGCTTCAAAGGTTTTTCTTTGTCCTTCGTTAGTTGACTACGACGCATCTAAATTTTATTTTTTGTTTTTTAATCTGATGGCAGATTTTTGTCTTTTGTCAAATTTAGGAAGTTTCAAGTCATTATTTCTTCTTCAAATGACTTTTTTAGTAACTTTTTCCTCTTCTCATCTGAGATGCTGATAACACAATATTAAATACTTGCTTTATGTGCAGTGGATTTATCTTATAATCCTTCATTATCTCTGATTTTTGTGACATTGCTGTTATTCATTTTACTCCTCCATATGTTGTGATTTTCAATGCATCATTATTATTTATATAAACAGTTATGTTCTGGATAAAAAGTTAAAGATTTATTTATCTTTATTCCACATTTTCCTGACATTTTTTTTCTTTTCCTTGAATTTCTGGCATATACCTTCTTTCTTCTGTCTGGGGAACTTTTAAAAGTTTTTCAAGGCCACATCCTGTGTTTTGTTTCCAAGAGCCTCCATACTTCTTTCACTTTGAAGGTTGCCATTTGATGAAGACTCCGTAGGCTTCTCCAAGCAAACAGACCTTGGGTGTATCTTTCTGGATGTAGGTCTAGATTTCAGGATAGTGTTTAGTCCCATGACCTCGGTTTGGGAATGGGGTAGAGGAAGTCCAAAGAAAGTCATCACTTTTTGCATTCCTAGTTTCTTTTTCTTCTTATTAGAACAGAATTTGTGATTCTAAACTCTTTAGATGCTGCAGATGAAACTGGAGGCCCCCCTGGACATCAGCGTTTCCCCACACCTGTGACTACTGCCCATGGATGAGTTTGGATAATTCCTATTGACCTGTCTTTAAGCATGCTGACTTTTTAATCTGTTGTCCTCATTTGGGTAGTCGTCCCACTCGGAGTTTTTATTTTAGTAACTGAATTTTTTTAATTCTAAAATATGTTTTGGTCAGATTGTGAACCCACCATTGCTATCATTCACTTTATTCTGTTCTTAAGAATAGGAAAAGGTTTTCTCCCTGCCATCCCCACTCTAGCGGTTCTTTGAAAGCCAAACAAGATGGAACGTCCCCTGAATATTCTTATTATTAAACTATTAAGCTCTGAGACTTGTTACATTTTATGTCAAGATGTTGATGTTTTTATTTACTAGGCAAATCAACCTGGTTTAGCTCAGGCTTCAAGTTCTAAATTGTTCCTCAGGCAATGTGGCTTTTTTTTATTAACTAAATTTGTTCCTTCACAAACTTTGACATCACCTTAGCTTTAAAGCCTTTTCAATGCTATTCTGACCCATCTCATGTATATACCACCTGGAACTTGGACTGCGTGCTTCATCTTCTAAATGTCTGACATGCTGACTGAGACATGATCCATGCATGCACAGCTCAAAGCAAACCCTGAAGTGCCTAAATACTCTATAGGCGTTACCTTTCCTACAGGATCGTTCTGTTAGTTCTTGCCCTGGGTGCTCCTGGGTCCTGTCCTCTAGCTAAACAGTCGGGGCTTCAGTTGTCCCAGTCTGCAGCATAGAATGGGGAATTTCCCTCTTAGGCAAATTCTTCTGGGACCACATCTCTGCACATCAGAGGAAAGTTTACCTGTTTGAACATGGGCTCTCATGCCTACCCTTCAATCACAAAAATTACTGGAGGATTAGAGTTCAAGGGAATAGAGTCTTTAAAAAAGAGAAATAGGTGATCACTCCACACAGTCCCAGTGTGTTCAGAGTTCTGTCTGGTTTTGCATCCAGAAGAAGAGGGTTTTCGCTGGTGTTCTCTCTGCAGCACAGCCTATTTCTGAACTTGAGATGGGGGTGCCTTCTTGCCAAAGGAAAAGCACCACCACAAATACTGACACTTCAGATCCTGGTTTTGCTTCTCAGTTAACTTCCCTGTGCTTCTAAGTCTTCAATAACTGGTGCCCACATTTTAGTTGGGTTTTGACATTTCTCACAGTAGGAACAACAGGGTGACATATGCTTAATTTGTCTTACCAAGAACCAGAATTTGTGACTTAATAAACTGATAATGCCCCAGCTGATCACTAGAGTTTTGTGTGGAGCAAAGGTCACAATAAATGTTATAATGTGTCCAGCATGTGGTAGCTATACTATAATACTTATTGATTGGTGGTGATGCTATAGAGCTGAAAAGACACATAGGTGTAAACAGAGACTGCTCTTTCATTCCCAGCTACCTAGAACTGAATAATCACAAAGAAAATATACTAATTACAACGCTTCTTGGCCAATAGCTTAGGCATATTTCTAGCTAGCTCTTACATCTTAAATTATCTCATTTCTATTAATCTTCATATCACCATGAGGCTGTGGCCTACCAGTAAGGTTCCAGTGTCCTTCAGCAGCTACATGGCATCTCTGTGACTTCACTGTTTTTCCTCCTCTATCTCTGCTTGGAATTGCTGCCTTACTTTACTCTGCCCTGCCATAGGCCAAAGCAGCTTCTTTATTCACCAATGATAATAAAACATATTCAGAGCATACAGAGGGGAATCCCACATCACATAGGAAGCAATAGACATAGCATCTTCCACAGTCTGAAAAGACACAAGTTTGTTATCTGTTTGATAGTTAACAGTTCATGTCTACAGAATACATTTAACTTTTGCTTTCTGTCTTGAAATTTTTCATCTATGTTATCAGTATGTTAAACAGCAATTTTTTATAAGTAACAACAATGTTGGCATATGATTCTTTGTGGTTAAGTGTGTGGAGTCTCTTCAGGGGACACATTAATGTTTTGAGAGAGTTAAAAGAGAAGCAAGGCTTTGCTGAATGCTACTGCCTGAATGCAGATGTGGAGACGATGCAGGTGAGCATGCCACTGCCTGAATGCAGATGTGGAGACAATGCAGATGAGCATGCCACTGCCTGGATGCAGATGAGCAGATGATGTAGGTGAGCATGTCACTGCCTGGATGCAGATATGAACATAATGCAGGTGAGCATGTAAGCAGACATATTAATACCAGACGCTGAACAACTCACTTCACCTGTCAGAGACTCCATCCACATGATAGCCTTTTTTCTTACACATTGCACTTTAAAAGAATACTAATTTTATTATTTCTTTATAGTTTATATGTCTCTTCATGTTTCTTAAAGTGTTTTAGAACAGCACTAATAGATTATAAACCATGAGTTCTGGTGGTGTGGGAGGAATCTAAACTTTCCACTTCATACATTCTTAAAGAAAGAAGTGTCTTTTCTATGTCTTTTGATACTTGTTGAATTTTCCCAGAATATAATTTGGACATCCAGTTGGTTCTCTGAGCTGAGAGTCATTGCTGCATTGACAACCTACATTTTCCATCCAAGGACACCAAGCAAAGGAGGGTGACATCTTCCTACTTCATTTGAGTGTGGGTGAATTACTTAGCCATGGGTTTTATATGGTAGAATGAATAAGCATTTTTTATAAAATTCAGACACAGCTGGGTTTAGTCTGGCTCCTCTGCTTTTTATGTATTTGAACATGAGTAAGTCTTTCAACCTCAAACTTGCTTGTCTATAAAAGTAGGTTTATATTATTTAACACAAAGGTCCCAAAGGAAGGGAGAACAACACTCTCTCCTATGCAGCTATCAAATGGCAGTAGAGCTTCATTAAGGAGTGAGACCTTGGGAGCCCCTCCATCTTGAATCTTTAACTGGCTTGTTCTTGTGCAGGGAGCCGCAGCCCTTAGGAGTCCGTGTGTGCAATCGCCACGTCAGTCTAGAGGAGATCATTTCATAGTGCTCTTCCCTGTCCTCCAGCTCTAACGTTCTTTCCAGCCCCGATCAGCAGTACTTCCTGAACCTTAGGGAGGTGGTCAATACAAACATCCTCTCTATGGTGAGTACACACAGCCACTTATTGTCAGCATTTTGAACTGTTCTGAGTCTCTGCATTGACCGCTGCTCGCGGCAACAGGAAGCATCTCTGACCATGACTGAGGGCAGCAGAAATCCATTGCTATAAACATAAATATTTAGAAGACATTTGGATAACATAACCATTTAGCAAAATATTATCAAAAGGTTTCCCCTTTTGTCCTATGACTTCCCTAGCAATGGGTATTGGCTATGTTTACAATACCACTGAAGCTTAAATTTACACCTCATACCAAATCAAGAGAGCAGTTGGTTAACCACATAACATTTGGCCACTATTGAATCAGTGGGTACATCTTGCTTGGTTGGTTCTAATTATAACGTTGAAGATCCAGAGCTGGGACAGACCATCGGTGTTTTCTCTCCTCCAGCCACTGCATCTTTCAGTCCTATCAAAATTACCCAGCAGGAAGAGGGTCTTCTGGTCAGTGGGAATTGTTTTCTCAGTCTCCTGTATCCAAAGTGGGTGGTATCTTCAGAAAAAAAGTCTATTTTCTACCTGGTAAAAAGTGAGGCATGATCTATTTTAGAAGAACAAATGCAACCTTAAATCATTGGCTGGCTGGCCAGGGTCATGAAACTTAGGTAGCAAGTTAGACACGAACCTGAATGCTCTGCTTACCAGCCCAGCTTTCTGTAAGGAGAAGTGGACACAGCATTGCAGGTGGAGGTTCTGTCCTACCTAGTCCCACAACAAACACACAGAAACTATGTTATATCTTAAACTCACCCATCTCCACTGTGCATCACCACGAGGTCGTGGCCTACTGGCAACATTTAAGTGGACTCCAGCACCCATGTCCCCTTGGAACACAGGGTTTCTCCCCCTCCACCACTACTTTCTCCCAGCATTCAGTTTAGTTTTCCCACCTAGTTCTGTTCTGTTAAGCTGAAAGTAGTTTCTTTATTAACCAATGGCAATAAAACATTCACAGCATACAGAGGGGAATCCCATATTATGGCATTTCCTAGGAGTATGAAGAAAATACAATGCTAAAAGCATTTGGTTATAAAACACACATTCTAGTTAGAATTTGCTGTTAATCATTTGCTTGTTAATATGTTAAACAGGAGCTATAGAAATGGCTTAGTAGTTAAGAGTGCTTCCTGGGACACCCTTGTCAGGTAACTCACAACCTGTCCTCCAGCACCTGGGAATCTGATGCCTTCTCGCCTGCATGGGCACTGTATTCACACACATTCACACACACACAACACACACACTCATGCACATACACACTTCAATTTTTTAAATATCTTAATGGTATCCTTTGTTATGGATATGCAATTACATTACCAAGAAATTATGATGTGTAAAAAGCAGTTTATCTAAGGAATGATAAAATGATAGGTTTCAGACAAGTACACAAAGACGTGGGTGTGTGTGCACAAGCGCGTGTAGATACACATGTATTTGTGGAGGACAGAGGCATGTTGTGTTTCTCTCTGAATCACTCTTCACCTTAATTTTTGACCTGAGATCTCTCACTGTTCCTGATGCTCACTAATTCAGCTGGACCATCCAGCCAACAATCCCCGATCTGCTCCTACCTCCACCGCCCCCCAGCCCCAATGCTGGGATTATAGGCACATGAAGCCCCACCTGGTTTTGTACCTGGGTTCTGGGGACCAAACTCAAGTTCTTATGCTGGCACAGCAAGTCCTTTGCCGGTTGGGTAGTCTCAAATGAACAATGTACAGTCATTGATATTGTAGATAATTTCTTGGTTTTGATATTTAACTTATTTTATAGTAGCACCTATATATTATTATAGTCAATGTTAGAAAAGCTTTGACTTCAGTCTGTTCAGAATATTGGGAGGTAGCCTGTATAGCAAATGCTACATTATGTCTTCATTTACTGTTTTAGAAAAGAAAATAATTATTTATTATGAATGTGAGCTTTGTATGAATATAGAAAAGGTTAAGAGTGTTGTACTGAGTAACAGAATGCTGCACCAAAGGATTTACACTTCAAATCGAAATGCATTAGACATGTTAATATGCCTAAATGCACAAAGGGAATTTAAATACAATGATTAATTCAGCACCTGTTGACAAATAACATTTTATACTTAATGTTAGAGGCAAAATGTTTTCACGAAATGGCCAGTTCCAATAAATATGCCAAACGTGCCTGTAAATAACAGGCTAGCCTGTTACTCAGCACCTTATAACTCTCTGAATTCAATCTTCTCTAAGTACCATGAGTGCTGCAGGGGAGGGTAATAACGACACAGAGAGACCACTGTCTGCAGAGGAGAGATCCCAGGCCTGGAGATGGGTGGGCCTGTATGGTGGGATCACCACTGCTGCCTGAAAGCTGATGTTAAATCCGAGAGGCAGTCACCAAGAGTGTATCGGAGCATTCCTGAGTAAAGCCCTAGTGGCTCAAGCTAAGTCCTAGGCTTTTGTAAGGGCTTATGGGGTCACAGTCATAATTCCCTTATAAAAGTATATATGATTTCACTGCTAGGTGCTATTTCAAAATTATCTATTTATTTGAGAACATAGATTATCGTCAGCTTTTAGCTAGTAGGTAGTTAATAAATCAAAGGAATGAGTAAGTATGATTGGTTTCTGGATTTTTTCTTTGGAAGCCAATATTAATGATTCACGCTATTGTGTTATGACTATTACATGACTGAGTGTCCGAAGAATAAACATCACTGTCAGATGGGGTTCCAAACATAACAAATGAGAGAAAAATCAATGCTCGTGCAACGTGGGCAGGCTCCCTATTTCTCCATGCTCAGCTCATCACACCCGCTTCTAAACTTAGGATTCAAGACTGATCGAACCCTTCCCCTTTCCAGTTTCATAACTTTAAGAGAATCAGCATCCCATTGTACACCATGTTTGCTGGGGTATATCTGAACTTTTTAAAAACCAAAATTTCTAGCATCAATACCCTTCAATGTGAACAAGACAAGGATACTTGATCTTTCATAATGACGATACCATGATGGAGTACAATTCTGTAATGTCTCATATGAAATTAAGTCAAGAATAAATTGTGGTTCGAGTTAAGCATGTTTTGTTGTCATCTGAAGACTTCCTAAGTTTTATATACGATTTAATACTGTTTCCTGAGCAACTAATGCATGGAGCATGGAAATCACAGCATTCAAATTGTTCAGAAAGGCCTTCTCTGGCGAGTTTGATTGATTTGTCTTGGAATCCACTGCTACTTCCAATGAGTTATGTAACTTCAAGCTGATTACTTCCATCTCCCCATCTGTACAATGGGTACTGCGTTAGCTTACTATCATGAAGACAGAACATTTAACACAAAGACTTGAGGTCTGTACCCCCAGAGAGTAACTTGCATGTTGTTTTAGGTTTCTTGACCATGGTGATAAGATGAGAAAACATCTCATCATGAGTGTAGAGAGATGCTAAGTGCCAGCATCTTCAACTGGGTTTGATACAAAGTGGTTCGCTCTGAATTAAATGACTTATCAAAACAAAATACCCTACCACAATCCTTAGATGAGAAAAGGTTGCTGCCCTGAACAAGAGGATAAATTTCTCTCTGCAATTTGTGCCAAAGAAGCAACATCCTATGCAGAGAATTTTAAATGGGAAAGGAAAGCGAAGAGCAGCGATGCTGGACTCCCCCAGCATTGCCAAGGTCGCCCAAGCATTTGCAAGAAATGCGTGCTGGTGCAGAGAGAAGCAGGTCCTGGTTGTGGAACTCTGCACTGGGTAGCACTCACAGGAGATAGAGCAGCAGAGGCCTCTGTCCCCTTGCTTCAGGCCCTCAAACAACAGAAACACACAGACCTCTGCACTGCAGCTTCTCCCTGACTTGTTTATTTACACATCAAGAACTGTAAGGACCTTTACTGCATAAAATGCCAAGTGTGGTGGTAATTGGCATCAAACGATCCATGTCTACCAACAAATAAAAGACTAAAGTAATAAACAGAGATATGAGTGTTTAATGACCTTCAACAAATTTTTATTGTAAGATCCATAACAGTTAACTATATACACTGACATCTCTGGCCTGGAACTGTCCCTGTTTTCAAAGTCAGAGGGAGAGGCTCAAACCCTGCCTTGCCACCGTGGTTCCTGCAAAACCAGCCTGAGGGCGTCAGGCGGGCACAGGATCAACCAAAACTGCCAGACTCCTCACGCTTTCACCATGTCCATAAAACCAGAATTCCTTCATCTTGACTACCCTGTCTCACACACAGATGGGGGAAGGGGGGCAGAGAGAGAGCACTTGCCACTTCTATAGCTAGATAAAATACATCCCCTTTGCAGATACTTTTAGACCACTTATAGTTGTCCAGATGAAGCATAAGAAATACCTTCCCTCGAGCTGCGTTTAGACTCCCAGAATCCCCAACTACTAGCCTTAACTTAGTCCTAACACCTGGTTGTCTCCTGACCTGGAAAGTTGCTTTGCTGGTACTGAGACGGCTTTTGAACACTCCCACACATAGACTGTATTTGTTTAGCAGGCCATGATGACAGGAACAAGCACTAAACACCCTGGTTGACCATCATCACTATGGCCCGGGAGCAAGATGACATGTGTGTGTTCATTTCCTTCCTGGCTCATTCACGGGCTTCAGTTAGGTCCCCAGTCTCTGCAGCGGGATTAATTTCATGACTGGATCCGTAGCTTCACTGGGGACTCATCGACTCTCAGATTTCTAAAGATTCCAGAGTAAGAAAGCTGTGGCCCGCTCTCCTCTCTATAGCCAGAAGCAAACCTTACTCAAACCTGCAAATTGCACATTAGGTCATCCAGCAAGTGCAGCTACTGAGAAAATAGGTTGTGTATTATGATTTGGGAGATGGAGAGGGATCACAGTCAAACAGAGAGTGAGGGATCAGTGTTCACCAAGTTCAAGATTATAACAGGTATTTGGAAGGCTAAATTTAAAAAATGAACAGATTTTTTCTTCATGGTTTCCAAAATGTTACATATATATGTTATTAAAAAAATTTAAAGGATTTCAGAGTGTTCATTGTCAGTCATTGACAACGCTTTGAGGTTAAGGTAAAGGGACACATATTTGTGTGAGAAGACAAAACATCTCAGTACCCCCAAATCTCTACGGTCATTTAAAAATAATATAGGCTTTCTTTAGGCTCTAGAGTGATCCAGTTTCTTGTTGTTTCCAAGGGAGGAGCTTTCTAAAAGTTAAATTAAACTCAGGGAAGAGGCTCAAAGCCATGGAATCTAATCCTTGCCAACATAATACACTTCACTTCTCTGGGAATTACTCCTCTGGTGCATGATTCAAGAAGCCATGTTGTAAGAGACACTTGCTCCTAGCATAGGCATGGGAAGGACCAGTATGGATATCTTGCCACCACTCAACAAATACTGTGACCTTTCCTTGTTTGCTTCCTTTGACCAAAACCACTGAATAATGGCAAACGCAGAGGTTGTTTCGTTTCTTACATGTTTACGAATTTCTTTGACCACTGTCTTCAGATAGACGGCTTTTTGTTTCAAATCAGTACCATATATTCTCACTACTAGAGATTTGCGTTAAGATTGAACATTGATTTTTGTCAAATGATTTTCTGCCTCACAAGACTCACTTTTTTCTTTATTCTGTTAATATTGCTGAGATTAGCCCTGCCTGTCTGTATTCTTCAAACACGGTCTCTTTTGAAGTAAATCTTTAAAGACTGTGTTTAACTGTAGTATGACAACCTTAGTAGAGTAGAGTGGATTTGCTAATTGACTGATTAGAAAATGAAATAGAAAACTGCTCATCTCTGCAGCCGTTCAAACTTGAAACCACTGTGGTCATTTTGTTCTCCTGAGGAAAAACAAAGAAACTAAAGAATCAAATTCATCCATTTCAAAAATGATGAACTCCAGAGTAGTATATAGTATATAGAATAGTCTCGAGTAGTAAGTTTGAAGTGGCAAGGTCCCTATGGAAGAATGTATACGGCCTTCTACACAGTCCTGTATTCTTCTGTCCCATGAGCATCTAAACAAATTGGGAACAACAGCAGTCAGTAAGGATCAATTCAGTTCATACCAGGATAGCTTGATACACTGTGTAGTTGAACACCAGAGGAACAGGCCTTCTGTGCCACCTTAGGGACAGCATTCTGCCTGTGAACAATGCTAGCAGGGACAGTTTCCTGTGATCTAGGTCACGTCTACCAGATCACTGTAGAAAGTGTGCCAGGATGCTCCTTGGCCCCTGTAGATGGTGAACACATCCTTGCTACGCTGTGCTCCAGCTAGAAAATCTAACAAGTCCTCCAGAGGAGGACTCGCAGCCTTCCCCTACACACTAGCAAAACTCTGTCTAACTTAAAACCTATGAAGAAACATGGCCACCATGCCTCTGACAGACTCTTTACAGGTTTTCACAGTCCTCCCGCGCAAGAAACACTTCCTAGCCTTCAGCCTTGACGGCTTACATTCCTGTTCTTTTACATTTTTTTTAAATGCTCTTGGCAAAATCCCTTGCCCCACCCTCAGAAACACCTTTAACCTTTCAGGTAGCCTTCCTCACTAGGAATTCTCTCAGCTTCCATTTCCCCAGCCAAGCTCTATTGAGCGCCCACTGTGTACGGTGCTAATAAGTACCAAGGCGCAAGCGAAACAAGGACGGGGTGGGAAGAGAATGAACGGCTAAAATAAAGATGACTAAGGCCTGGGTTTTGCATGGAGAACTCCTGGGTTACCTGAGGAGCAAGCACTAGAGATATAGAATTACTTACTCCCTGAAGGAATTTTTTTCATGGCTTGTGACTTCGAAATGAGAACACTTGCATTTGGGAGAACACTCTCTTCAAATACAAAATTCCAAACAGTTTGTGCTCCTTGATGCCTGTATAGTTCATTTTTCCAAGAAAATAAAAGTGATTTATGCACATTTCCTCAGTATCTACACATCTCCTCACTGGCCAAGGACCCTGCTTCCCTTCACACACACATCAGCCTTTTACTGACTTCAAAGGGAGCACAAAGGGGGAGACCCACCGGGCTGGAATGGACACACACTGCCATTAATCTCCGTGCACTTTTCAGAGCTAGGGAGGCAGGAAGTACTGTTATGGCCCTTTAAAAAACAAAGGGATTGAACATAAAGGTTAATCAACTTTCTCAGAGTCAAAGTGGTTCCTAGGAGTTGCTTCAGCTCTGGTAAAACCTGGAATTTGACTACTAGTTCCAAACCCTTATCCCTGGTACAGCCTCAAACAGTTGGCTCAGCCTCTCTATGCTTTCTTCTTTGTAAGTAGAAAATGTGTCTACTGTGTAACGCTGTTTTGAGGACTGAGTCAACATGAAACATAGAAGGGGTGTGTGTGTGTGTGTGCGCGCGCGCACGTGCGCACGTATTAGTGTATATTTGCTCCTATTGCTTTGAAGAAATATTAGATTCAGGTCATAGCCAATCCAGAACATGAACCCTCAAAAATAGGTCTCATACCTAAGCTCACAATGAATTAGAAATCACAGAGCTAGCTCTACACTCGTGTAGCCAAATTCAGAAGTGGGAGGGATTCCCCTCTGCACCCCCCCCCCAAAATGTCCTTCTTTTTATGGCCCTGAGTATCCCAACTTGAAACTTGGTTCCATTGAAATGACACATTTCCTTTGGCATGTTTCTTCTTGTTTTATCCCAGGGTCGCAAAGATGATATAGAGCCTGAGAAGGTTCATTTTACCCTAGGAAGATTATCCAGCTTCTACCTGAGAGATGCCGCATACAGGAACGAAAGGACATCTCACTCTTATGGCTAGGCTGTAAAATAATGTTTATGGTTAAATCAGATTGTCAGGTCATTCTTCAATTCCAGTTAGTTTCATGGGGGATGTATTACTATACAACCATGATTACAAGTTTTGCTTCAAATAAAAATCCATGCACAAAACAAAACTGGATATGATAAATCTCAATTTGCAAAAATTTGCTTCCTGTCCCAAACATTTTCATCATTTAGGAATCTGTATCATAAGTACAGTGACAATAATAGAAACAAGAGTAATTGAAAATCCCTGAAGTGTACCACTACCCCATCCCCTCCACCGCCCAGCAAGCTTTAGGCTACCCTCTGTTAGCTAGAGACTTCAGCAGAATTCTAGATTCTGCTTCCAATCAGATCATTTACCTTGCACTTTAACAAGGCTACCTCGGCTGACAACAAAACACCACAGATCAAACTCAAAATCCATTAAATTCAGGTTCTTGTCCTCCAGAACCATTAGCATCAATCACACTAACGGTGAATTTAGGTGACCTGCCCAAAGTCACACATCGTTTTAGTATTAGATCCATGTGTCTGCTAACTTAAATACATTTTTAAAAAATATTGTCTTTTAGCACTACTGTACAAAATAACTTAAGACATGTACTTAATTTATAGACACTTTGTGCATCCATGGCTTGCATGTAAATTATATTATTTATATATTTAACTTGTTCAGACACCAATGAGGTCTTTGAAATACATGTTTTGACCTGGAAATACACCCTTGTATAGGAACTGCCTGCCTCGCCCTCCAGGGTGAGCCTTTGGTGATAGCACAGTCATATTCTCTCTCCTAAGAATCTGGCCTCTGCCCTGATGGATTCACGAATGATACAAAGAGAACTGGAAACCTGGTCAGTGGAATTGGATGTTTTTGTCAGGATCATATGACTTTGTCCAGAAAATCGACTTTCTTCCTGTGGAAAACAATGGCCTTGTTGATGGAGACCTGGTGATGTCACAGGAAGAAGATCTGATGTCAGCCGTCTTCGTAAGGTCCTGGGATCTGGGGGGAGGAGCAGGATGCTCAGGCAGAGGGATGGTGTTGCTAGGGATGTCTGGAAAGTTGCTCTTTAACCCCTCTTGCTCCCTCCCTAATGCTACCTTCTGAGCTATCTGGTGTCAGCAGCTCTCACTCTCCAGACATTGTTGGGCAATTTTAAGTCCACAACACACCATCACTAACTGCTGTCACCACCCCCTGTCAAATAGATCTCTGGAGCTGATTTCCGCTGTGGAAACTTTGCGGGTTTAGGTCAATATCTGCCCAGTCTACTCATTCCCACTTTGTACCAGTCTCTCGCTGAAATGGAATTTCTAGAGCCTAGGTGTAAATAAGATCCTGTTGTGTGGTTCTCTCTGTGGATGGACTTACTTCATTTAACGTGATGTCCTCCAACCCATCTGTGTTGTTGAAAGTGTTCAGATTCCATTTATTTTTAATTCTATTGGGCATCAATGCTATGCTTTCTTTACCTGTTTATCTGTTGGTAGACATCGATGTTATTTCCATATCTTGACAGTTTCAAATGGTGCTTCAATAAACAGCATGAAGGTGTAAGGATGGGAGTGGAGAGCTGAAGATGTAGCTCAGTGGTACAGAACTTGCCTGCACAAAAGCCCTGGGTGTGACCCTTGAGATAGCAAAAGAGAAGACTAAAGACCATCAAGACGGTGAGTGTGAAGTCAGGATTAATGGTGCACACATAGTACTTGGTAAGTGGAGACAGGCAGATCAATGTTCTATGCCAGTCTGGGCTACAGAATGAGACCTTGTCTTAAAAACAAAAACAAAAAGGAAAAGAAAAGGAAAGGAGATAAGCTATAGAAACAGAATAAAGAGGAAGCAGGCTGGGAATGGTGGAGAGCAGAGGGGCCAGCAACCAAGGACACTGGAACCGGTCTTATTTATTTCCAGGCAAGCACATGTGAAGGACAAGCGCCAGGAGCCGTGGAGACAATCAGGATTTGCCAGGGAGGAAGCAGGAATCAAAGCAGCAGGAGCCAAGGGACCCCCTGGCTAACGCGAGTCCCAAGGAACCATGGATATCAAAGGTGCAGAAGCAGAAAAGTCACTGCTGTAGTCAGCCAACTACACTCAGCGCTATTGCTTTGCCTCACTGCCACCAAAAAGCTGCTGGCTGGACACGGCACTCAGGGCAGGCAACTGCACCTGACATTATCGGTGCCAACACACCTCCGGCTGTGTATACTCTGGCACCAGGTTTTATTCAAATACCCTCTGTCTCTAACGGAGAGGGAAATGGTCAAAAAAGAAAAAAATGTTTAGCGATTTAGTCAACAAAGAAATATGAGCTCTCTAGAGATTCAGCTCCACTCCCGTATCTTTTCCAGCCACACAAAACACAAACTGATGTTTAGGATAATAGTCCTGACAGAGAAGATCCACAACCACCAAAGAAATACTTACTTATGCTCAGACACTTCCCTTAACAGAATCTTAGGCTCAGAGCAGCTCTATTTCACTCGATCATGATAACAGTGCCAAGGTAGGTATTGCCTTGTTAGAGTTAGCTAATCAGATTCAAATGAAGCGATCTTCGGAGATAGATCGTCTAACAGCAAATTTGTTTGGCTTTCTTTTTTTTTTCAGATAAATTTGCTTTTCTTTTGAGTTTCACAAATCAAAAAACTAAGACCTTTATGAAGAAACTACCTAATATGGTTTGAGGATGCATTCTTGAGATAACCCATTTCTTTTATATAACTCTTTTTAAATTATTGAGATACAAAGTAGAAAAAAAAGAAGACAGCGCTGTGGGGTACTTTCTTGTATTCCCCTAGGCTCAGATATAAATTGAATGGATGTTCAATCTATAATTTAGGTGCGGGATCCTCTTGAAATATTTGTACCCTTTAAATATTAGCAAATCAGCACAGCTAAATCAGAGAACGCTGGAAAAAGACACCCCCATTTTACATGTATCAACTGGAGCACAGATATTAAATTAAGAAGCTGAGGTGTCAAAGATACAACTAATTTCTTCTGATTCCTCCCTCTTTCCCCTTTATTCTCTTTTTTATTTTTCTATCTACTCAGCTCTGAACTTCTGAGTTTAAAAATAAAGTTGTGAGTTTCTCTAATATTGTATGCTAATAAATGAATATTTTCACAAAATAAGACTCACATAAAATGCTTTTCAATGTGATTGGAAATGACTAGCTACCTTTTGTATACTCCTTACACACACACACGCATACACATATGCTCACACACACATGCACACGTATGTATGCACACACACCCCAGTCATTCTTCCTAGGATCTTTGTGAGAGGTTATTCATTGACTAACTCTTGATTGACAGATCTCTCTTGGTACTCAGGCATGGCTCCTCCATGGTCCAGCCTTGTTGTCAGAGGGAAGATGGCTCACTCTGGGAAAAGAATTGCTTCAGGAAAGGGCATATGTACAAAGGGCAGCTGTTTCCCTTCTCTCTCAGGACATCCAGGTGCCATGACTAAATTTCCTGTGTGTCGGGCCCTGGAAGAGTTCACTGACCTCAGCCCGGGGCTGGGGGTAGGAAACATTCTTTTCCTTTCAAACCTTCTTTCTTTACCCATTTTAGCCAGAAAATCACTGCTCACTATGCTACCTTATAAATTATTCCTGCAGGATTTACAGCCATTTCTATGCTTCAAGTCAAACATTCTTCTAAGGCCAAACAGAGCAATTTACAGGATTTGTGCTTCTAAACTATCTTATAAACGGTTGTTCTCTAGTTCAAGGTGAATAACTGTCAGAGGCAGACTAGTATCAAAGAATACTGATTGCAATTCAATTTTATTACCTTTGAGAATTCACCCGGGGAAACTGGGCAGACTGGTTAAAAAAATCTATAGGCTGATCACCATGGGTCTATATTGGAAAACCCTTGCAAGGAAACATTGCAGTGAGCCTATCTCCCTTCATGGAGTATCATATTTTTTTTTCTTTCCCAAAGATGCCAAGATCTCACTGCTGCCAGTCATACCTGCAGTTGCCATAAAACAAGGGATTTGTCCCCAACCCGCAAAGCTGGGTCTCTTGGATTGTGACTGCAAATGCTTGTTCAGATCCTGGTGCACCCGGCTGCTCCCTCCATCCCTGTCGTAACTACAAACACAATGTTAACGTCATTCCAGCTCTTCACCCTTACTCCGCTGCTATTTAAAGCTCAAGACCTGCAGGAATCCCAATTTTTCCGTCTGGGCACATTTACTCTGTACAGGTCTCGAAATAACCCCGCTGGCCTATAGTATTTGATTTTATGGAGAATTTGATAACACATCAATGTCATTGTCTGCCCGCGCGTCTACCAAAGGACATCTCTCCTTTCCCAGGTGTGTGTACGCGATATTTCAAAACATCCCACTGGCTACAGCCATCTCAGGCGAACCACGATCAGACGTTCAAATAACAAGAGGCATTCTAGACAGGGAAACTCAGTTCAGGTGCTGATTTTTAGTCTGGGGAGCACAACAAAGGCAAATCAAGTCCGCGTTTTGTTTCTTTCATGTCTTTAAAGCCTAGGGATTCGTTAGATGAAAGTGAACTATGGAAGGCTTTGTCAGAGTTCCCTCTCTCTCGTCTTCTCAGCTGCAGACGTGAGTGCTTCCCCAGGGCCAAGCTAGCGAGCAACTGAGATTTTATTCAGTGTGTACATGTGCTGCCTTAGAAGCCAGACGCCCATGGAAAATTAAATGTGAGGGGCAGGAAATGAAGTGCAAATGGAATTGGGATGTCTGCAGTCCTGGTGTTATTCATGAGTGAGAATGCAAACCACTGCTGTGGGTAGCAAGAGCCTGTGGTAATGTAACAACTGGGAAACCTTAGACTACCTTTTAGCTCCCCAAAGAAGGCTACTGCATCCAGGTAGCTTTGGACCCCCGTGTTCATCAGTATGTCTGCTGGTTTCTATGGCGACATCCTCCTAGGTATTTGTAAGGTCACAAAGGGAAGAGCTAACCCTCTTACTCCTGGAATAACTAATGTGGTTCTGGTACTTGCTTGATGTAAATGGTCTCAAGTGACAGCAAACTGTACATATAGTCAATTACAGCTGCTCAAAGGAAATGATTTGCTGTAACAGCCGCTGTTCAACCTCTGTGACATCAATGTTTCTATGGAAACAGTTGCCCATTGCACTGCTTTGAATTGAGTATTGATCACATGAGGGCCAACACTATTTCAGAGACTTGCTACTTTACTGTGTGGCAATTTACGATAGGAACTCATAACATCACTGTATATTTCAAGCCCCAAGGAACCAATTTAGCAGACAGTTACAGTAGAATATTAACAGAGGTCAATAATGGAAGTCTGATTATAGTCCTAGAACAATTATTCAATGCTTTTGTTGTCTGCCCTTTCAACATTCCTCAGCGATTACAGATTTTCAAATAATAATATTCATGCCTGGAGAAAGTACTGTATTCATTCATCTTCTATTTTAAACTTTATTTTTCATTGTTATGTTATCTATCAATAAAATTATTCAGCTATATTAACCAAGCTGTGACCCCTCAGAAGTAAATAACTATTGATCAAGGTATAAAGATCTGCTGGGGCACAACACTGTTTTCCATTAATGATCTTATTGGCCCAGCTGATAAGAAGGTTCACTCTGAACCACAGAAGACAAAAAAGCAAAGAATAATTCTATGAAAATAGGGGCTCAGCTTCCCATCTCTACTGAAGATTCAATCTTTTAGCCTTGATTGAAGGAATATTAAATCAAAGCAACACCCAGAAGGATTGTTCTGTAAACTCCTTCGTTCTCTGCAACATGTCCATTATCTATGTAAATGTTTTTCAATCTTTTTTGGAAAGAATCTTCATAAAGATTTTGTGAATCATAACCTCTCCTCAAAGAAACAGAATTAGACAAG
>LOEQ01002128.1:105927-117541 GCA_001685075.1 Bramus lutescens | reverse complement strand
AGATAGATAGATAGATAGATAGATAGATAGATAGATAGATAGATGACAGATTTATATATCTTATAGATGTACTCATATATGTGATGTTATATTGGAAAAATCATAATTTATTAACGTTGCTTATCTGGATGAAAATACACAACAATTATTTCTATCCTTAGATAGATTTTTCAATAACTTCAGTCAACCAATGTTAGAAAATTATTTACTTCTTCCCCTGAGTCATGAGTCGAACCGTCTGCCACAGTGACATTGACCATGGCAGAGTCAGGTCTGGAACAGTGGAGTTGCAGTTGTGAATCCTCAGGAGTCACACGGACAGTGTGGCCAAATGCCGAGTAAGGGGCTTGTCTGTGAATGTGGCTGTTTCAATATGCACACAAGAGTACTAAGTTTTTATTACAGTAATTGAAAATTAAGGCTTGGAGAACTATTTTTGCCAGGTAATAACAGACTCCCCCACCTGCTTGAAGGAAGCCCTTACTCATGAAAGGAAAAGGATTTTCTTGTGAGTGAAGGATTGATTTCTAAAATCCTTATCCAGATAGCTCAAAAGTAAATACAATTTGAAAAATCAGTTCAGGAAAAAAGAAAAATCTAAAATAATTCTAAAATGTCAAAATCTATTAATTTTTGTCAACTAGGATTGTGTTTTTAGAAAAACACCATCTTCATACTGAAGAAAGTGCATGAAGAAGCTATTTATTGAGTGCCCACTAAATGCTAGGTACTGTTCTGAACACTGGAACACAGGTCTTGGGTCTCACAGGCCTATTCTAGTAGGTAATGAGAATATTTGCCTTGCTGAACAGAAAGTTCTGGAGAGAAATCATACCTGTTCCTACATGTAATGTGTCCTCCTATGTCTCTTTTATCATATTTTACTACCATTTTGCTAATTTGTTGATTTATACCTTGCTTTACTATAAAAAAAGAATGTAAAAGAGCTACAAAATGGAAAGAAATTATGGCAGATGAAAACTAAAAATAGGCAAAATAGATAAATCCAGAAACATAACCAAGTTAGCAAAGAGCAGGCATGCCAGAAGGTGCACTATGCATTCCCCAGGTAGACAGGCAGGCATGTGATTCTGAGTTCCTAAACAACCAAAGCAAAGAAAAAGCATCACCAGTTGGGGTCTCTGTTGCTGGGATTAAAATAAAGCAGAGGAATAAACAGCACCACATTTCCAGCAGGTGCACAGAGTAAACACTGATACTGACTCCTGGAACTAACTGGAGAGAACTCTCCACACGTTGTAGAAATGAGGCTTGATGGTGTGACAGACCATGCCTTCCACAGTGGGCTGTCTGGAAATGCATCATTGTGTTTCGCAGGGCTTGGACATCAAGGTTCTTTGGTGTCATCTAATGTTCACAGTTATGTAGGAGAAGCAAAAACCTTCCTGACCTATTGCTGGATATTAATACCTCACTATTGAGAAGCCATAAAAATGCACAGAACTTTACTACTGTACTGGCTGGTTTTGTGGGTCAACTTGACACAAGCTGGAGTCATCAGAGGAAGGAGGCTCAGTTGGGGAAAGGCCTCCACGAGACCCAGCTGTAAAACATTTTCTCCATTAGTGATCACTGGGGGAGGGCCGAGCTCACGGTGGGTGGTGCCATCCCTGGGATACAGATCCTGGGTTCTATAGAAGGTGGACTGAGCAAGCCATGGGCAGCAAGCCAGTAAGCAGCACCCCTCCATGGCCTCTGCACCAGTTCCTGCTTCCGGGATCCTGCCTTGTTAGAGTTCCTGTTCTGCCTTCTTTCAGTGATGAACAGCAAGGCTGAAGTGTAAGCCAAATAAACCCTTTCCTCTCCAACATGTTTTTTGGTCATGGTGTTTCATTGCAGCAATAGAAACCCTAAGACAAGTATCCACATACATATATATCTGACTTGAAAGGATAGTCACACTGAGGTTCTTTCCTGTCTTGTAAGATGGTAAATTCAAAAGCCATGAATCCAGGGCTGGGAAACACCACATACCTAAAAAGCCAGGTATGCAGACCGAAAGGACGTGAACCCTGCAAAGCCAAGAAGGGTGGTGTCAGAGTCACATTTACAAGGAATAATCCCAGATAACCCTCCAAAGGGGAAAAGTGACTAGGGAACAGGGAGCTTGTCCTGGTTAGAGGAACCAGGAATTGGTAGGTACTCCCAATCTGATACTAACCCAGAAGAGCTGCACAAGAAGAATACTCAGCCACTAAATCCAAAATAAAAAGGAGAAGGTCTCAAGGCTGTTCCAAAGCCAGTAGATGGTGATGAGATGGTGACACCTGTGGGGCCTCGATATCATCCCACTCAGGACATGTCACAGAAGCCAGTGAGCTGTGGCGCAGAAGCAGCAACCTGGGAGCTTCTCTAACTGCTTTTAGCATCACTCACAGGACCATGCTAATGATTCACTCTAGATGTCAAAGGGGCAAGAGGATAGTTTTCCTGGAGCACTCTAGAGGTTCCTCTGTGTAGAAAACACCAGAAATATCCAGCAAAACTGCTATCAAGAACCTGAAAAATCCCCAAATATTTCACTGATGCTTATCTCAAGAGGAACTACAGAAGCCCAGATATTCAAAAGGTGAGCTCTTAAACACAGAAAGAGAAGACAGAGATGACAGAGCAGCAAAGACCTGACAAAAAACCTGTGGACCTGCAACCTTACTGCAGATCAGAGCTTGTCGCCAGCTTCAGGGCCATATCCATCTGCTTTGTACAAACATAGAATCTATCATCACAGATTGAAGTTATGAGTTGCTTAAACAACTCTCTCTCTCTCTCTCTCTCTCTCTCTCTCTCNACACACACACACACACACACACACACACACACGCAGAAAGAGTCCTCCCTGTAACGTGTTATATTTCAAGAAACCAACTTGAATGTTATTTACGAATTTACAGGTCTAGAGTGTGGAAGCATCCTGTGTCTAAGCAATCTGAGAGGGAGAGAATTCAATGTAATAAATACAGAAGAAAGAACGTCTTGGGCACCGTTGAACTGAGTTTCACTACCTCACTCCCCAGACCTTGTGTATATGTTCCAGAATCTACATTCATCATAAGACAAAACCACCAAACAGATTCACCCTCGCTGTTTCCCACCAAGGAATTTACTCCTATAATTTTAAACAATAAAATGTTTGCAGAAATATTTAACTTTGGTAAGGCCCAAGACGGCCTTCCCTTCCAGTTTTGATTTTACAAAGACCAAGTGGTCTTTAATGGCTGTTCTTCTGTGACCATAGATCTGACCCTCACCGCTCTTCATTCACCTACTGAAATAATAGATAACCCCACCGTAGGATTTTGTGAGTTCTGCTTTTGCCATGCAATAGCTCTGCCCAGCAGCAGGATCTGACAATCACAGACCATCCATTTGCAAAAGCACAGCCTGAGTGTGAAGGGCATGACAGGGAAATGGCACTGGTTCTAGAAGACCCACAAAAAACAAAATGTGGCGAGCTTACCATATTCAGGCTCCCTTTCAGCACGAAGGCGGAGATGTCAAGGGTTTCCCACACCCGCGCACTCAGTGCCTATTCTCTGTTCTTCTCTCAGGTGCTGATCACTTCTATCCATGCAAAGACCTGTTTCTTGGCAGTCATTTTGTATCTTATGTAACTGTGTGCGGCTTGCAGGTCTGGAATCAACTGCTCTATAGAGAAGGAGCCAGGTTAAGAATCTTGAAATTCCTGACCTGAAAGTAGTAATTATAGAAGGCCCCATGTAGTCATTGCTTCTGGTATTTTCTTAGAAAGAAAGAAAGAAAGGAAGGAAGGGAGGNAAGAAAGAAAGAAAGAAAGAAAGAAAGAAAGAAAGAAAGAAAGAAAGAAAGAAAGAAAACTATTAACTTTTCACTTTTGGTTCCAGTAACTGAGCTTATTTTTTTCTATTTTTCTATTTGTATTTATTCATTGAGGATTTCGCATATATATATATATATATATATATACACAGTGTATTTCAATCATATTTATTCTTCCAACTTTCCCACTCTAGCTCTTCCCAGACCACATATTCGCTTACATGCACATGCATGTGCATGCGCACACACATACACACACACTGCTCTCCCAACTTCACATTCTCTTTATAAAAAAAACTTACTGAGTCCAATAGTGCTGTTCACACAGATGCATGGGTAGAGGGTCATCCACTGGTATGTGGTCAGTTTACCAGGGTCAACACCTCTAAAGATAATGTCTGATTGCTTTTTATTTTGCCTTTATTCTTTTTTCTCCCAAAGAAGCAAACATTGGATTTTAGGAATTATTCGTTGGAACACTTTGGGCCTCCACACATTTCAGTGTATAAAGAATTAGGAACTGGATAGGATAGAACAGACTTAAAACTAAGTAAAGGAATATGGTTTGTGGGGAGTGGTTCTGGGCTTGCTGAAATGATGAACTACACAGGCGGTCACTGCCCTAGGATGATTTGACAACGGGACTCATCTTTAACAACAGTCCAGAATGCTTTGGGAAGCTTTTAAAATTCCTGTTGCCCTGGTCCCACTTAAGAACAAATTCTGTAGTTGTAGGACCCAGAGCAGCCAAAACTAGGAATCACAAAGAAATGGGCCCATCTAGGAGTGCCTAATTTCTACTTTTAGACAGCTCACATCTGAAACCATTCTTCCTAAAGATGCTCTTGTTGCTACAGAAGCTGTTAAAGAATCAATAGAGAACTCGCCTTATTGGGGGAAGCAGAGACAACGGAAAGGACGCTGTAAGTAACCATCACGCCGAAGATTATACTAGGCACAGAGGTGGCCCAGCAAAACCGCCCACAAAGTGGCCATGATCAAATGGGAGAGAACAGTTTCAGGACTTTAATACTGTTGAATTCTCAAGGTGTATCCTCTGGAAACCTGTCCGTACCACCTCAAGCCAGCCTCCCAGTCCTAGCGCTGCCACCTAGAGGATGCTATTGAGTCTCTGCAACAAAAGGCATTTATCTCACCAGGCAGCAATGGCTGAGACGTTTATAAGATTAGGTTGTTTAATCTCTGTTCCAAACTGCTTCATCAGAATAGCAATACAGATACTCATTGGATACTTGTAAATACATGTCTATTAATTATATCAGATAAATTCAATATTGAAGCAAGACGTAAAGGAATTAAATACCTGAGACAAATGAGTGCTTACTCTTTCTCTGGCATTATTGTTAACTTCCTCTAATCCTGACATCACTTCCTGCATCCAAGATAGGTCTATGGAACGCTGTCTTTAGCGCCGATGTTCTTAGAACTCAGAACGTCAGAACCACAAGGGGACTTGGACACTGGTTCAGCCTTCTCACCTGCGGCTCTCGGACACCATCGTTCTGAAATCCTGGCAGCATCTGGGCTAGGGCTTACTGTACAGCTGCAGAGCTGTAATGGCAGGAGATGTCTCCTCCCCTCTAGGTTTTATATGGATTGTTTAGCCCAAAATTTCAGAATTGATTGGGGAGCCTTTTCTTTCCTTCATTGGTTCTTTTATTCTCAAGGTGGTTGCCCATGTCTGGGGTTGGAATATGTTCAAGCAACAGATGTCACACTGTTCCTGGGAGTCCTGGCTGTTTTCCTCTTATGGACCTATTACGAAGGCCACCTGCTTCCTCTCCTTATGGTGAACCACTGTAGCCCCAGACTTCTGTTCCCCTTTTTCGTGGTTTGGAATCATTGGTTTGTCTTCACCAGTGAGATGTACATGTACCCTCATCGCTGATACATTTTGAATTAGTTTTCCAAGAAAATAAAAGTTAGCTTAAACCATTAGACAAAGCAACAGAGAAGGGAGAAGATGATCACACGGCCCGAGTCAGCGTTAGGTGGAGCCCGTGACAGGCCGTCCGGGTAGCATGACTAGACCAAGAATAGGATCTGAAGAGTCCTACACAGCTCGGGTCCCACCACAGCACCCAGCTGCTGACCACACCCAGTCGGATGATGTCCCAGGGAGGCCATTTGCGGAGTCAAAAAAAAAGGTTGGGACTTTGTGTAAAATGTTGTAAAAGCTAAGTCGTTAGTTCCTTTGCCAGCTGGGAGACAGAAAGCCCTTAGCAGCTGGCTTCAAAGAATTCCTGAGCCATTGTGAATGGTTCTGTGTGGAGGAACTGCTTACGGGAGTCCTGGAAATTTTAAACATAATTTCATTGAACATGATACTGTGTTACATAATGACATTTTCATACAAGTAATCATTGTACATTGTGAATAGCTCGCTCTACCTCCCTTTCTTCCTCTTTCTGGTTGTGAACCTATATTTCATGTCATATATGTGTGTATGTTTTTATTCATCTCTATAAAAATTTAGGAATCACAAGTGAGAGAAAAAAATCCAATATGTGTTGTCCTGAGACTAAATTAAATCATTGCAAATGTCTACTGTTATGTCCGTCCGTTTTCCTGCAAACAGCGTAAGTTCCTCCTCTTTATACCTAGAAACACTCCACTGTGTATGTAAACCACAGTTTTCATCCACTGCTCTGCTGCTGGACTCCCAGGAACTTAGCTCTGTGACTAACAGTCCAGTAAACAATGATGTGCAAGCCCCTGTGATATGCTGACTTTTGGATAAACAGGAGTGGGCTACCTGGGTCTCATGGTAGAATCATTGTTCGGGTTTTTTGAGACACCTTGAAATGAAATGCATTTTTATCGTTGCCATCACTGTGAGCGAGAGAAGTGCCAACAGGCAGACAACAGGCATCCTGCCAACTGTGAGGCAGCTCTGTGCACCGAAGACATACCCCGCATTGTTCAGGATGTCCTCTGGAACTCAAGTGAGCATCAGGACAGAAAGCATACTGAATCCATCTTAGCCTCTGATCCATCTCCAGCCTACACATTACCACGCATTGTGTGTTGCGTATTTCCAATAGCGACTACATTTCCTGGAAATTCAGCTGCTGTGAAAATAGAGGGAAGCTGAGCTTTGGTTTAGAACTTGCTTTAAAAATACAATTTGCGGGCTGGAGAGATGGCTCAGTGGTTGAGAGCATTGCCTGCTCTTCTGAGGGTCCTGAGTTCAGTTCCCAGCAACCACCTGGTGGCTCACAACTATCTGTGATGAGGTCTGGTGCCCTCTTCTGACCTGCAGGCATACACACAGACAAAATATTGTGTACATAATAAATAAATAAATAAATATTTTAAAACAATACAATTTGCTCATAGATATTCATCATGTTGAACATGGCAGGGCCACTTCCGGCCATGAGTCACCAAAGCGCCATTCCTCTCTGTTCTAAATTCAAAGGTCCTGAGCCGCTGAACATTCTCCATATGTCTGCAAGTACCTGATGATTTAATTATAGGTGTGATCCTTTCCAAGCCTATACATGTTGAACATTATTAGAATTTAACTGTTTTCACCTTATATTCATTCATAATACAGTTAAAGCATTATCTGAAGTATGTGTGTGTCTGCATAAAATTTTCATTTTCTGTAAAGTAAGCATTTTTTAAATTCTTGTTTTTAAAATGGACTAGGGTAATTGACATTATGAAGATATCATCCAGGGCCTTATAATGGACTGTTGAACCTGGTGTGATAAGGCAGGCCAGCCTGAGACAGCTTTCCCCTGGGTTTGTATCTATAAAATATTTCTAGGTTCTGGATTTTAAAAATACTTGAGCTTGTTTTGTCTTCAATATATAGCCCATAAAAATCGGGGATATGCTTTTGCTATTAACTCTTACTTTTCAGTCAGAACACAATTGAACAGTTGAACTCACGTGTGTAAATGCCTAGCCAATTTTCATAGCACCCCGTTTTTCAGTGAATGAGGCTATGTGGTAAGATGAAGTAAGGCCCGTATTCAAACCCCTACTTCTGCTTCTCACAAGTTGCCTGACCTCTGACCTCTCGCCCATGGTCTTCAGTTATATAGAAAATCTGAAGACTGCGGCCAGTCTGGGGGAAAAAAAAATTGAATTCATCCTAGATAAGGTTTAAAAGATTTCTGGTTAGCAAGAGCAAGAACCTTGCTGGCTTTGATGAAGCAAAGTTTGACACAGCATGGGAAGGAATAAGGGTGGGAAAGAATCAACAGCCTTAGCTTGCTAAATGCTTCCAAACTCCTCCTTGGAAAACTGGAAGGATAAGAGCCTGTGGGCAAGGGCTGAGCCACCCTGTGTACTGTTGTGGAATATTATTTTAAGATGTGTTACATTAGTTTATGCTGTGGACCATTCGTTTTAATGATGCAAAGATGTGTTGCATTCTTTTATGTTGACATTTGTTTAACTCTGTGAAGCTGTGTTGCTTTGCCTGCCTAAAACACCTGATAAAGAGCTGAATGGCCAATAGCAAGGCAGGAGAAAGAGTAGGTGGGGCTGGAAGGCAGAGAGTATAAATGGGAGGAGAAATCTGGAAGAGGAAAATGGAAAGAGAAAAGAAGGGGCCAGCCACCCGGCTAAATAGCAAGACATGGAATTAGAAGGAAAGAAAATGTATACAGACTAGAGAAAGATAAAAGCCCAGAAGCAAGAAAAGTAAATGAGATCATTTAAGAAAAGCTAGCTAGCAACAAGCCAAGCTAAGACCAGGCATTCATAAGAAAACAAAAGTGATTTATTTGGGAGCTGGGTGGCAGGACCCCAAAGAGTAACACAAACAACCAACAACAGAGTGCGTGTGTGGTAAGGAGAGATACAGAGAGTGAGGGACTGGGATAAGGCTTCAGAGGTAGATCGGGACTTTTCTCCAACACAAAGGTGCAGAAAAGGAAGCATCCGGGCTTTGTTTCACCTCGTGATGACTTCCCCACAGACATTCACTACTTCCTATATCCCAACCTCAAAGTCAAGGAGATGTGAACATTGAATTATATGTGCACCATGAGGGGTTCCTTCTCAAGGCTGCACATCAGATTCACACAGGTAAGATAGGAAGCCCCCAAAGACGCATGTCTTACGTCACCTGACGGTGGGTGTGTTATACCATACAAAGCACACACAGTATGTGTGCACGGTGCAGGATGTGTGATGATTTAGCTTGACTGTCCGCTTGATGGGATCTTCAGTTAGCCAGAAGGCACAGTATGAAGCATGCCAAAGGGAAGACCCTCCCTCAGAGTGGCCAGCGTCGTCGTCCAATGGGTGGTTCAGACAGAGAAGGGGGGGCGTTTCACCTGCCTTCGCGTCCTGCTCAATAGGTCTGATCCCCATGCTCTTGTTTTCCCCTGCTGACCTCAGACTCCTGTTTCTTTGGCCTTCCCTCATGGACTGAACATCACAGACTAGCCAGGAATCTTCCAAACCATCAAAACAGACAGAGAGAGCTGAGGCATCCAGTTCCATGAGTGGAGCAGCCACAGCGCCCTCAGCCTCTTTAATAAGCAGATAGCCGCTGCTGAACCATACAAGCCGGTGGGTTCTGTTTCTCTAAAGAACCCTGCCCAATAAGATTGCGCATATGCAGAATAGTGCGGAGTGGTATACACAGTACAATGTGTGTATGTCGTATGCACGCATAAATTAAAACCAAGGTCTCTTATTGGCCACACTTGCGAGGAAGAGATGGGAGCGTTCTGTGTCCAAACCCTCCTCCTGCTCCCCGCTTTTCCTTTACTCAGATCCAAGCCTTCTTGTTAGAAAACTGGCTGACTGCTCACAGAGCGATGCTGGGTTTCCTGTTATTTATTTGGTTCCCAAACAAAAAAGCAGAGACCCAGGTTCAGGGATGGCACTATAAACAATCTTTAATACAAAGATAAAACTCGGTATTTCCATAAGGCCACAAAGAAAGGCTCCGCGTCTGACTTAGCTATTCCCACGAGCTCTCTGCAGAAGTCAGAGGTAAGAAAAGCTGTATTTCCCAGTGTGGACACAGCGAACACCTTTATTGCTGAAAGAGGATGTTTTTATTTGCTCTGCATCATGCCCATAAATTCCATCCACTCAGCAAGTCAAATTATTGCTGGCCTCCAAAATACATTAAGTTTGGGTTTAAATCAGTCACTTAGGAAGATATACTGCAGCCCACTTCCTGGCCATATTTGTAATATATTCACAGCACAAATGTTCTTTAAAATGCATGGTTTGTGGAGTTGTCTTCCTTCAGTCAGCCACCGGAAGATATAAGGAAGATAAGCTCTCATTTGTGGTTTCTTTGTGTGTGATTGTTCATGATCCCTACCGGCAAGGCTAATGGCTGACAGATGCTTTCAGGCTATGAAGAGTAAGAGCTCTCTGATTCCAACTCAAATTAGGATTAGTGAGATCACAGTAAACAGCAACAAGAAGAAAGACAGGACTCTGGGCACTTTGTGTTAGAATTTGGTGGCAGCAGACAGGCTTTGCCAGATAATGTCAGGAAGCAAGCAGTCAAGGAATTATTTTGGATACTTAATGGTATATGGCAGGATTAAGATGTCTTTAATGAAGACACTCAGAATTTCTTCCCCTCACTTTCTCTTCCTATTTTACAAAGTTACACATTTGCGTTCTTCATCAATTGTCATTCAAGGGATTTCAACACAACGCAGAGGTTTGGGGAAGGTGTGACATCTAGGTCGGTCATCATTTAGGTGGCTGAGAAAGAGATGCTGGGAAATGAAACGGGATTTCCATCACTCCCTTGGGTGAGAAGTCTGCCTCCCTCTGAACTCCCCTTCATCAGGCTGTTCTGTCAGTGAGAAGTGGGTATGGTGTGTTGAGGATGTACATAGCCATCACCAAGAAAGAAGCCACACCGCATTCTATACATCCAAAGCACTGCGTTTAAAATATTATACAGGCCATTTACATCTTCCCAGAAGTCAAGTCCATGATTTTCTTTTGCAAAGCTACATAGGAGGCACTTTCCCATCTATGCACATAAGCATACCCTAATAAATCTCTGGCCATATTAAGGTATGAATTTCACATAACTCAGGGCCAGTTGATACCTTGAATATTTTATGCTCCATGATAATCACAGTATTTCTACATGGATTTAAAGACTGATATATTTAATCTCAAGACATAACAGTATAAATAGCATTTACCATTTTGAGCCCTCACATACCAAGGACCTCACTGAACACCCAATGATTAGAATTTCCTTTATCCTCCTATCAACATTATGATGAACACTACTTCCCTTTGGCTGCTGAGAAAACCAAGAATCTAAGTTTTACCTTCCCGGGAGTTTCTTTGATCATCACCCACTTCTTTAGGGGGGCTTATTTTTAATTATGTGTGTGTATCTGTGTGGGGGTGATGTGTAAATGAGTGTTGGTGCAGGCAAAGGTCAGAAGCATGGGATCCTTGAGGCTGGAGTCACAGGCTGTTGCAAGCTGCTGGATGTGGTGCTGGGAACAGAACCTAGGACCTAGGCAAGAGGAGTAAGTGCTTTTAGCTGCTGAGCCATCCTCCAGCCCAGCAGTTGATCAGTCGCGACTTCTTTTTCATCACCACCATTACTGAGCACTGAGAAACATTTCTATTGAGGCAGCATCTACCAGCCATAAGCACTAACTGATAAACTTGAGGAAGACAGCAAGTTGTTGCCATGTTGGCAGTTTAAAATTAGCCAGGACTAGAGTATTTACACCATGGAAATTACCAAGTGCTATAAATGGGAATCTATCTATCTATCTATCTATCTATCTATCTATCTATCTATCTA
>LOEQ01002128.1:78068-94321 GCA_001685075.1 Bramus lutescens | reverse complement strand
GCACCACATTTGAGTGTGGTTCACCCCTAAACTGCAGCAGTGCCTGCCATTTGCAGCAATATAGGTGAACCTAAAGGACTCCGTTAGTAGAAACACAGACACAGAAGATAGATCTACTGGGTCTCCTGTGTGATACATGGGATCTAAAAATGTCACTAACAGAAGCAGAGAATAGAACTGTGGTTACTAGGCATTGGGAGAGGGGAGGATTGGGAAGATTTTGGTCAAAAGACAAAAAGGATATTCAAGAGATCTGTGCTGCAACATGGCAGTTAGAATGAAGCTCAGTGCTCTGTGCTAAAATGACTAAGTAGGATTCAAAGTGTTTTTCACCACAGAAGATTCAGTGCTTAAAGCAGTGCACATGTGAACTTGTAGTCGGAGGCTGCTCATTTGTTTCCTGGCCACCCAGACTCAAAATAAACACACAGGAACTGTATTAATTACAATACTGTTTGGCTTATTAGCTTATACATATTGCTAGCTAGCTCTTATATCTTAAATTGACCCATTTCTATTCATTTGTATCGCCACGTCACTGTGGCTTACTGGGTAAAGTTCTGGCATCTGTCTCCTGCGGCGGCTACATGGCTTCTCTCTGACTCTGCCTACTCTCTCCTCCTCTATCTGCTTGGAATTCCCACTTTGCTATTCTGTACCACAACAGGCCTAAAGCAGCTTCTTTATTAGCCAATAGCAGCCACAGTATGCAGAGAGGAATCCCACATCATTAACTGGCTAGACTTGAGTCATCCTACAATGTATTCTTGGTTTGCTTGCTTGTGTCATCATATCCTTTTATTTTTAATCAGCATATATTAATTGTGCCAAATGGTGCTAGAGAGAAGACTCTGTGGTTAAGAGTATGTAAAGTTCTTACAGAGGACCCAAGTTTGGGTACCAGCACCTATACCAATTGGCTTACAGCTACGTGTAACTCCACCTCCACACCTGCATCCATGGTTTGCTTCCCAGTACCATATAGTGGCTCATAAGCATCAGTAAAGTAGCTCCAGTACCAGAGGATCTGAGCCTCCTCCTGACCTCCTTGGGCACCAGGCGGAAACATGTCACACAAACATATATGCAGGCAAAAACCATACAAATTAAAAGTTGACAGCATTTTAAAATAAAAATATTCAACATATTACATGTTAACACCATATTTTATGACAGACATGTTTTCTAAAGTAAAAAATGGAAGTAGTGTTGCCTTACAATGTTTTAAATTCGAGTCTACCATCACTGAAGGCAACTAGATATTCGCATTTCTTCTATGATTACCATTGTACAGAATCTCAAGACACAGAGCCCCTGGGAAACCCCGTTGTCTCCTGTGAGTGAATGACAGTGAAAAGCCCCAATCTTCTTATGAATACAGTTCAGTTTTACAGACCCTGTTAAATATCCCATCATCTGTAGGTCAAGATCTGCTAACTCACCCACTACCATCTATGCTCGTACCGTCTGCAATGTTCTAATCCAAAACCAAACCTAACAACAAATGGCCCAAAAATTCCTAAAATAGTTTGTTTATGAAAGCTCAAATCACCAATCACAATTAAAGAGAGCACACTGGCATACATTATTTTTTAAAAAATAGCAAACGAATGAGCATATCCTTTTGAATTTTAAAAGGCTGTGAGAAGTGCTCGTGTTTTTAAAATGAATTCCGTATCAGGTGTTTGACAACTTCCCATGGCTTTGTGGCACACAGACCAGTCATTATTCTCCAGGAGTCTAAAGCCCCAGGTTTTCTGGTTGGCTATTTGGGGGTCCTGAGCTGGTCAGATTTCTGAGATGAGATGGCCTTGGCTGGTCTGAAGCTGGCTTCCTGAGGCATCAGGGTTCCAGGGATAGGAAGTTGGACTGGTTAAACAGACCCAGGGCTTTGCTTTGTTCCTCTCCTTAGTCAGAGGAACATATGTCTTAAACATCCTTAGTGGGCTCTGTTTTAGTCTCAATGGCAGAAGTGAGTCACATACTAACCCCTCAAACTACTTATAGACAAAGAGGATCTGGGTCATCTTCATGGTGCCTGGGATTATTCCCAGACTCTTAGGGCAGTACAGTTCTATGCTTGGGGGCTGGCGAGGGGGCTGTCCTTCACTAGCAAGTCACTGGACCAAACCAGGAAGGTTCTAACTTAGACAAAGAGGAACTTCTGTGCAGCAGAGGACATCAGGAGGTGCCTCGTCTGATTGAAGACGGCTTTTCTGGCTAGCCATCCAACTACAAGCATAAATGCTCAGCTTAGGATGTACCTTAGAAAGCACATCCATACTCAGTTATGAAGATAGCTCAAGAAGCAGAATCCTGTGTCTGGAACTCGGAAGGTTCTAGAAAATGGAGTTCAGGATCCACCTCAGCTATATCCTAAGTTCAAGCCTAGAAATTACATGAGAAAACATTTGTAATAACACTTGTTGAAAAAATTCTCACACAGGACCCAATATGCACAACTCAAAAAAAGAAAAGATGTGTTAAATGGACTTTTCCAGAATTAAAATCTTTACCCTTTAAAAACTATGAAAATATGCTATCAAAGCCCCAAAAGCTATCCACTACACACTTGACATTACCAAATATTTGTAAGGAAGTGAACCACTCACATTTTGCCCATATGAAAATATAAGATTAGGGTAAATTCTTTAAGAAGAAGTTAAACCACCCCAGCCACAAGCCCTAGCCATCTATCTCAGCAATACTGATCCAAAAGAAATTAAAATGCATGTCCACACGAACTTGAATATGAATGATCCTAACCATGTTATTTTTAAGAGTCAAAAGCTAAAAGCAGGCCAAATGTCCGTTAGCCAGCGTGTGGATAGACAAACTTATGTAGCCATGCCACGGGATCCAGCCCTCATTAAAGGGAACCAAATATTAATGCATTCAGCAGCACAACTGAACCCCAAAGGCATGCTGGGTGAAGAAAGCTTAGCACAAGAGCTGTGTGCTGTGAGTCCATTGCTATGACATTCCAGAAAAGACAAAACCACCATGACAGCAAGCAGATGGCAGCAGCTTGGAACAGTGAGTTCTGGAGCAATGGGGGGGGGCAGTGTTGAGAATATTCTGACTTGGTCTTCATAACATTCACACAACTGTGTAAAATGATCACAATTCAGCATATTCATTGGGAATTTTAACTTATGTAGAGTATATATAAAAGAGTGAAGACTGATTTTACAAAAAAAAATACAAAACAAGAAACAAATGCTTTGAGATCCCTTTAGGAAAAAAGTCCTAGGATAAGAACAGAAGTATGTTCTCAACCGCAAAATAGCCCTATGGGAAGGCAGTGCTGGGATGCTGCTTAGTGAGAGAGGACTTGTGCTTATATTCATAAGGCCCTGGATTTCTTCCCCAGAAAAACAATAAAGTCAGAATATGTAAGATTGCCATGTTGCCTTCTCGATGCTAATCATTTGTCTTTTATAATGTTCCCCAAATTTTGTATGTCACTGTACTTATGTTAATATTGGCTGCCTTCAAATATACAGAACTACAGGATGCCAAACAGGTTCCCAGAAAAACTGTTTGACCAGGCGCTGAAAAGGTGTCTTGAGAAGCCACACCCATGTAATTGAGTGTACACAACCCTTTTCCCAGTCTCTGTCCCTCCCTTCTCCTTCTCTCCCACCTCCCAACAATGGCGATGCTTAAATCTATGTTATGATTGTTTCTTAATTAATTCCAATTATGCTTTGAAGAAATAATGAAGTAGGAAACAGTTGGGTTTAGGCTTTTGTTGTCATTTGCTTGCCTCTCTCTCTCCTGTCTGTGTGCTCAGCTATTTCTCATGCTGTCCTTGCTCCCGAAGCGTGTGCACGACCCATCAGCCAACACCCCGCGTCGGATAATTAGCCATTAGTGTCTTCACCTGCGCCGGGATGCAGACGCTGCCACTACTTACAAGAGATCCCTTGAAAGCTGAACTGTAAGAGTTTGCGGCCACATGTTGTTTCAAACCTGTTTTCATTACCTCTCCTGCCTGCATGTCATAGAAGAGAAGCCAAACAGATGTGTAAAAATAGCTGTTTAACAGGGGGGGAAATATTGTAAAATTGTTTATGGCAGGACAGTGGGCTCTTATAGGCAAAGTAAATTACAAATAGATTTCTCAATTACTTTTTAAAGCCTGGTATTTGATTCTTATATAAGAGTCAAAAATCAATTTTGCATGGAATTTATGTGAATGCCTCATTATTAATAAAACAGCGGTTGGCGGCGGCTGCTTCCTCCACAGAACAGCAGCGCGCAGTGGGGAGCGCTCGCATGCCAGGCTACACAGCCCCTTATCTTTTCATCCTCCCGTGCAGCGCCATAAAAACCGAAAGGGAAGAGATGAATTTTGAGCAAACTTTAAGCAGAAACATTTAGCGGTACCTATGACAGAGGTGCCGGGAGGGGTGCCCTTGCCAGTGTTTGGCCGTGAATGTCGAAGAAGTCTTGACCGCCGACTCCCTGCTCTTATTGAACGCTGAAGGACTTTGCAAACCTGTTTCTCATCAAACAAACAACTGCAGCGTTTGATAAGCAGCTGAGTTCCGTCTTCGGCTCTAAGGCTAGCAGTTCCCCCATGCGCAGCGCCGGCGCACTCACCTAACGGCAAGCACAGTTCACTTATTTCAGTGTCACAGGTCCTGTTCCATGAGTGTCCTCAGACTGTAAAGTCCCGCTGCTCACCTTATGCAGTCTTCATCAAACCCTGAGTGCTCCGCCCTTCCCAGTGCCGAGTCCAATGGCATGAAGACCCCGCTCTTGTTCTCCACCTGGGTGACTCTTGTTAGGTCACTACCTTAGGTCGTGCCTCTTCACCAGAAGAGGCCAGCAAGACAGCTTAGCAGGCCCTGTTGCCGTACCTGATGAGCTGAGTTTGACCCCCAGGACCCACGGGATGAAAAAAGGGAAATGACCTCTACAACTTGTCCTCTGACCTCTGTACACGCGCCGTCGCATTAATTAACTAATTTAACAATTCAAAATATTAAAAATAAAACGAGAGGTTTTCAGAATTATCTGAGTTTCTTTTCTATTCAGCTAAGACTCAGAACAGAGAAAATCAACTGTTCTATCCCCACTACATATGAAGAGCAAAAGTAAGTAAATAAATACATAAAATTGTATTCTTGGCCACCAACTTATGGAAAGTTCAGCTTTAGAAGTTGAATCCAATTAACAGTCGCTACATGCCATCCTCCTATAGGCTCCGTACCTTTACAACGTTAGCAAGGAATAGGACTAGGGCAGGACAGGAGCCACGCTCTTGCTTGTCACACATTTCAGAGAGTGGTCTCCACCTGGCTTGAGCTTGTCAAACCTGGTAACTGAAAGCCCACAGTGGACAGTAGCCCTTTTTTGTGTCTCCAAACTCCTGCATTAGCAGCTGATTTAGATGTGGTGTTAACAGTCATTAAACCAACCCCAGAATAGTGTGTGTGTGTTAATGTATGTATGAGTGTGTATGCATGTGTATGTATATATGTATGTGTGCATGTGTGTGTGCATGTGTATGTGGCAGGGCAGGGGAGGAACGTCCATCTTAGAAGCTTAGAAATTCCATTTCAAACACACATGATTCCTCACAGGTCCCCCTTGAGACAGGGTGGGGGGGTTACATCGTGGATACAAAGTTACTATCTATACATCTATCTGTAAGGATGCAGTTTGATATGCAGTTGAAAAGCAAAGCCCTTCAATGTTATCAACTTTCTATGGGACTCAAAAAAAAAGGACTTGCCTTTATGTTGCGCTTAATTGTGTGCACCGCGGATTGGATGAAACCTGTCCTCACTGAGAGCCACACAACACAACTCAAGAGAGGCTTCACTTAGAAGGAATATGAACATCAACTTTTTTTCTCGAAGCCCAGATCCCTTTTGGTGTAAAGATAAGCTCAGCCACTGTTGACCGTGTTGATTTCATGGATGCTTCCAGCCCTCATCTCCTCTTGTGATGCTCTATGATGGCTAGTAAGCCTTTAATGGCGGCTTGACTGGGGCTTAGACTCATTTAGGGGCCAAACTTCTGGGTGTGTCTGTGAGGGCATTTCCAGAGAGTGAAAGGCCCAACCTGAATGTGGGCAGTGACACCCCACGGGCCAGGGTCTTAGGAACAAGCAGATGGAGCACCAACAGCCAACTCTTTGTGGAGGCCATGTGGCTGTCTGGCCCGTGCTCTGCCTCCTCGCCACCATGCCTTCAAGCTGTGAGCCAAAAACAACACTTCCATCCTCAAGTAGACTTTGTCAGGCATTTTGTCGTGGCAACGAGAAAAGTAATTAACACGTTCCCTTTTCCATGCAAATGTCCAGATCCTTTGCTCAGAGGGGCAAATCGATTTGCCATCTGGACGTGGACGTGTGCCCCGGTGTGGTGAATAGGTTGAGAAACACCAGTCAGCTATGAGCTGAGCCCTCCAGAGGTCTTGTTTGGGCTCATGCAGCCTGATAAGAACCACTGTCATGACAAGAACATGGCTAGCTTAGCTGGCGTTCCCAGGAGACAGATGACAACACATGAAAAAAGCACAAACCCCAACAAGACTGAGCTCTCAAATCTTCTTGTGCCCACAATCTCCCAGAGGGCTTCTTCACGCCCAGATTGCTGAGGCCCATCTCCTGAGCCTCTGGTTCAGCCAGTCTGGGGTCAGGCAAGAGCCTGACAGAGTGTTTCCCAAGTTCCTGGGGAGCACTGAGGCTGCTGGCCTCTTCGGCAAGCACTTAGGCCATCAAGCCTGGGGTTGCTGGTTTCCCCTTTCTGTGATTTAATCAGGCACGCTTTTCCATCACCTTCAGAGGGCCAATAAATGAGCCGAGCCAGAGCCAAGACTGCACAGCCTTGCAGAAGAACTCCCTCCGGAAGAGACAGTCTCGGCAGCAAATGGCAAGCAGAATGGCCAAGTCACACAGCCGGGAGTCAGCGTCACATTTACCCTGAACTTAATGTTGTTCTCATGATCTGGAAGCTTCTGGGCTTGTACCCAAGATGCACTGGTTTCCCAGGATGAAAGAGAATCCAGTTCTCTGTGTCCACCCTCCAGTCCTCATTTTCAACCGCCCCACCATGGCAGAAGGCAAGGGTTTTGCTGTCAGGTGGGAGTCTTAGCCTTGTGTGTTTAAATGTGTACAATCAATTTTCCTCTGAAATCCTCATTGCAGGTACTCTTGTTTCTTCCCATTGCTGCCTGTGGATGGATTCCCCACTGGGAAAACAGATCTGTTGCTGGTGGTAAACTCTGCCCAAACTCTTCTTTGCAATGGCCTAAGGTGGCATTTGAACTTTGAACTCTGACCCTTGCATGCTTTCCTCAACCTCTGAAGAAGCTGTGTCCTCTGAGTCACACTTATTGCGATGCTGTCTTGGCACATCATGCCAGATTTAAAAGCTGACCCTGGAATTTAACATTTTGAACAAGTGTCAAGGGGAAAACGATCAGCATTTGCAGAGAACTGGCCGGCCTGCTTCACCCAAGTCCTCTCTCTTTTTCTACATGTGCAATGTGTATGTTTGTGTAGTATGTGGGGGGGAGTGCATGCATGTGAGAGTATGGATGTGCACATGTGTGTGTGGATGTGTAGAACCCTGATTTTGATGTCAGGAGTCTTCTTCAATCACTCTCCACATTATATATTGAGCCAGGGTCCCTCACGTGAACCCCTAGCTGACAATTTGGCCAGTGTAGCTAGCCAGCTTGCTCCGGGGATTGTCTGTTTCATCTGCTGAGCCCTGGGATTACATGCTTGGCATTTGCACAGGGGCTGGCATGCAAACTCCAGTCCTCACACTTGTCTGGCAAGTGCTCTGCCAACTGAGTTACAGCTTGGCACTATTGTTTTGTTGTTTAGTAAATTGTGGTTCCCATCTGCTAAGCTGACATGGGATTCTAAGTCAGTGGCAGTGCTCTGAAGAAGGAGAAAGCAGTTGCCCTGCAGGGGTGAAAACACTAGTTCGGGTGCCTTGGGGGGACGCATATCTGAGACTTTTCTGGAGTCATGGAAACATTTTCAATCTAGTATATACAAGGAGTTTGACTGTATTATGAAAAGTGTCTAGTCCTCAGTGGTCCATTTGTAAACGATCTCAGTGCCCATACGTTCACAGCCAGCAGTATGTTTCCATCAGTAAAGCTGTACATTATCTAACACATGAAACCCAAAAGGCTGTTCCCACTCCACAGGTACGTATCCGGCTCACACCGTGTGCCGACTTCCTCCCTGGCGATGAAGACACAGAGACCAAAACAGTGTCTTGTTTTCAAAGTGATTTGTGGTTGTTTTGGTATGACCAACTCCAAAATGAATACTTGTTCTGCTCTTCATCTAACATGTGTACATGGAGTACCTATTATGACTAAGCATGTGCTTGTTGTGTAGTAGGACACACAATGATACTAATGTAACTTGGTCGCTGTTCATAGTTTAATCTTGTGAGGTGGTTGGACAGCTTTTAAAGTATAGTAATGTAGGTTGAGGTGACCACGTGACAGGAATGTGGGGCAGGAGATCTATCTGATCTAGGAAGTCAGAGACAACTTTAGAAGTGGCGAGCTGAGATCTTAAAATGGCAAAGAAGCTAAGGAAGCAGACGGGACGCAGAGTAGAAGAGGGAGGAAATCTGTGAGGGCAAAGGTCAGGGGAATTGATACTGAATGGAATCAACTATCAAAACACTTTAGTAGGCTGAGCAAACGAGAATAGGGAAGAGGTCATCAGAGATGGCACTGGGGAGTGAGAGGCCACTACGGCTTAGGGTCTGGCAATATGGAGTCACGTTACCCTAACCAATTAAAGAGATTTCTCAGACATTCCATTGAGAGATGACCTTCACTTTGACTAATGTCTTGGCAGCAGAGATAATGAGGTGGTCAGACACAGCAGAAACTGGTAGAACGTTGTTTTTGGTTGAATGTAGGAGGTAACGAAGAGAGCTTTTAGTTAGGGTCAATCTGTGGGCAATAACAGCACCATGAGGAATAAGGATGGGTGCCTAATTGGAATGCAGTTTGTGGTACATTAAATCTCTTATAATAAAAACATCAGAGTAGAGCTGTCTAGTTGGTGGCCGTGCATACATGGCTAAAGCTCAGCTGGGGGTCTAGATGAATACAGATTTGAAAGATGAGAAATAGGGCTAAGTGATGGAAGAAAGTCTAGGAAAGGTGATCATGCCACAGGAAGGTGACGTTAGCAATGTCTAATGCAGGGCCCCGACAACCTCTGTCCCCACTGTCGTGACAGAGTGTTAAGAACCTGACATCAGAAGGAGGCGGGCTGACTGACGCGCCTTCAGAGTTAATCCCAGCAAAACATCATGGAAACTCACACAGAGGCACTAAATGTTTTGGTGAGAAAATCAGCCCCATAGCAGTTCATAAAACTTTACGGAAAGAATAAAGACATGCCCACCGAGGAAGCAATGGAGATTGGGAAGCAGCCAACAGGCTGGACATAGGAATAGAAATTTAGGGGCGGGGGTGGAGGCGTTCTGAGGGTGAAAATAAATAACAGAAGTTGTGGGAAAGAATCGATGATATAAGAACAAAGGAGAGAAAGTCTGTCAGAACGGAGGAAGACAAAACAGATCATCTGGATCCAGTGCCTGGTTTTACAAATGAAAAGACACATGTAAGGATGCATGCATGCGAGCTACTTACTGGACAAGACGGCTCTTCATCCAGATTGTGTTTGAAGTACTCTGTTGGAAGACAGCTTAAGTACCATACACACACACACACACACACACACACACACAATACATAAACATATATTTAAATGCAAAACCGAAAGCACTGGGAATGAATAGGGGTACAATTCCGGGGTATGGGAGCAGTCACTATATGCACAAGGCCTTAAATCTCCAGTACTCCTGAAAACACTGTATTAAGCGAGGACACAGCTACCAGTCTGAGGTTGAGTGGTTGTGGAAGGGAGGAAGAAGAGGAAAAGGGGAGGGAAAGAAGGGAGGAGAACGCAAAAGGAGGGCCAATGGGAAGCCAGCAGCAGCTGTGGGACCTCCCTTAGCTGCACTTGATACAATGTGGCTACCCAGCACCAGTAGAATCACGTGATCCCATCTAAGCCCTGGTGTTACAGTGTGCAGAAGAGTAGAGGAGTCAAAGCCAATGCAGACTCAAGGCCAGGTGTGACATCCCTCATCCCTCACACACCCTGGCAAGCCTTCTTGGTCATAAGTGGATTTTCTCTTAGGCTCGGTGGTAGGTTTAACTGCAGGTAATGTCTTCTTTCTGGCAAATCAGATTGCTGCCCTAATGGTAAAGCAGTAAGTTGTTTTGGTCTTTGAGAGGTTTGCTGTTACTTTTCACATGTAAAGATGTTTGTTTGTTTGTTTGTTTGTTTAAAACTAAATCCCATGAGACTAGTGGCTTCCTGCCAGAGATAATTCTGTGATTTCAGGTAACTGCCACCAAGTAGACAAAGGTTTCAGGACTGAGAGTTAAACAAAATATAAAACAAGACCCTGTCTCAGCTTCCCCAAAGATGAATGAATGAATGAATGAATGAATGAATGAATGAATGAATTATGTAACATAAAAAGCAACTAAACAAAGCATGAAGCAGTGGGGACGCCAGAACATTAGGTTTCTGCGCATTGTGGTCTTGGTTCAACTCCAGACAAGCAGAAACAACTGAGCAGAGCTATTAGTTTCCATGTAAATCTTCCTGACGTCTATTGCCCTTAGCCTTCACATTGCTCAACGATCCTCTCAGGCAGCTTTGCTTGCTGCACAGTCTCTGCTGTCTGGAAGACTTAACAAGACACGCAAATCTTATTCCTTCCGGATTCGTTGCTCCTGAGTAGTCCCAACGCCTCCATCTTTATCAAAAAGCCAAACATCCCAGAGTGCATCTAGATGTCATGAACCAGAACTCATTGTATTTGTTACAAACAGTAGCTCACCTGCCTCCTGATTCTTAATTTTTCTCTATTTAAGAAACATTCCAGTTTTCTACTCCCTTTTTCTGATCAATAGCTGGCGTCCACGTACAATTGATTCCTTCTTCAACTAGCTCTAAATCACAGCATCAGAGAGAAGCTGCTTGCTGTCCAAAACACAGTGTTATAAAAAGTGGTCACAGCAAAACTGAGATACAGGGTGTAACTGTGTTTCGTTTGCATAAAAAAGTGATGCATTCTCTTCTCTGGCCTCCTGCTCCTTGCTTTAAAAAATAAAAATAAAAAAACAGAATACTATAAGAACACATCGGTGCACATTTACACCAGTCTTGGTTTGCAAGTAACAAGCCTCGTTTCTCCAAACACAACAGCCTTCTGCCTTCCCTGGCTGCCACACAAATTCTCCCAGTCTGAATTTAAAACTGAAAGTGTACTGATTTCTGGAGAGTGGTCACCTTTTATGTTTAAACCAGTAATTAGGGCAGTGTTGATACTGCAGGTCTGAAATGCAAGTGTTTTCTAGATGTTCTAGAGCCTCCAAACTCCGGGGAAGGTCTTCAACAGTGTACATCCGCAGACACCTTCTCAGAAATGCAGACTGGAAGCTGCACCAGAGACCCACTGGATCTGATCCACGTTTTCAGAAGTTTCCCAGGCAATGTGTTTGCAACATTTATAATCATAAACAAGATGATACTTGAGGTGAGGCTGTGCATTCACGATGAGGGCAAAATGAGAAAGAAAGAAGAGAGAGAACATTTGTGCCTATGGCCGCAGTACCGACGTAGCGCGATTTTCAACAGGGTGACCTCCCTTTAACAACTATGCTCATGGCCTTCACCAAAGCAAGGCTTCCCATCGTCAGCAACATAGCAGGGAGCCTAAGGAGCCCTCTCACATTATCAGTCTTTCCGGCTTCCCACTGCTTTGACTCTAGCTCTGTCCACCAGAAAAGGCTCAGTTCTAAGTTTTACAGGTACATTCATTACCCTTTCTCTCCTTCTGAGTCCCATTTCCCCCAGAGGAGTGTGTCTGGATTAAACGGAACAAAGAGAAGATAGACAACTTCTTCACATGTCCCTGGGTGTGCAGATGAGTGTCATCTTACAGGACTTGCTAGGATAATGGGATGCTCTGTCCCTCCGTCCTTGATTCAACAGCTCACAAGTAACTGAAATTGTCTAAAATAAATGGAGGCACATTTTAAAGAATGGATTTATGTGGGCAAATAGCAACATGTGAGTCAAACCCCAGCAATTCAACGCCCCACTGAAATAATGCAAATGGAAGGAGTAATAAAATAAGCCACGGGCACTGAGCTAGTCCCAATGTGCTCATGCAGTCTAGCTCAGGACACTGGGGTGGGTTCAGTCACATGGCCTTCCAACTCAGCAAGCTAACAAATGAAACTAGAATGTGACTTTCAAAACTGCAATGGCTCTTCAAGCTTACGTGTTAATTATTTAAAAGTAAATGACATTTGAAATTTGGTTCCTCACTCACACTACCCACATTTCAGCTGCTGAACAGTCGTGTGTGGCTACGGGCTCCATTATAGACAGTGCCAGTCTAGAACGTTCTCTTGGGGCTTCTCGTCGCCCTACCTTTTGGTTGCTACTTATGTGTTCTTTATAACTCCATTTAACGTTCAGAAACAACTCTTGTGACAGATGAAGAAGGGTAGGAACGACAGCAGAAGTCTCTACGTGAAGGTCCACCTGCTCTCTTATTGTTTGCAAAAGTCTAGAATTCTCCTTAGAAACCAAAATTCGGAAGAAGAATTTTTTTAAAAAAAATTACATGGTACGTCAAAATTCGCCCCAAGAAAATGAACACTTTGTATCAGCTTCAGTGTATAAACTGTAGTGTGAGTTTCTCTAAATTTCAAAGGACAGCAACATTGCAGGCTTTGCTATCAAGTATCCATCTATACATGTGGGAAGAGAAAGTAAATATTCTGATTGGTTAAAAAGAAGCCTGAACAGGGACTAATGAACAATAATTCTCTGTTCTGAATTTATGAGGAATCCATCGTCATTTAATTAACAATATAAATATTAAAAAACATTTTATAATAAAAATTTATAATTGTAATAAGACACCCTACAACGTGAGTTATGGGGTGCTAATTCCCACCCAGTGTTGTTGAAACTGGTCATGAGTGAATCCACTAAAGTACATACTATGTTATGTCTCAGCTCTTAAAAAATAAAGTGGCAAAAAAAGCACTTGGCAGTCCAATGTCCTGTTCCCTTAGAATATAAGCAAAGAAATTCAATGAAAATATAATTTATTGGGTTTGAGTTTTTATTCATTTTTCCACTGGTAATTATATTACCCACATAAGAGACAGTTATTGAAGAGGTTCAAAATATTTCAACTTTTTTTTTACTCTAGATTTGTAAGCTTTCACTCCTCTGCAGCAAGCCCCTATTTCCCCATCTTGATCACCTCATAATTTAAGTAATGCAATAATAATAAAATATTAGGTCAGCAAAACACAAGGCTCGGACTTTTCCAGAGGACAGCCCTGGGTCTTCGGGACTCACCATGGCTGATTCGAGGCAATCCTCAGAATATAGCAGAGTAAAAGCTCAGAACCTCATCTGATAGTTTAAATAGAAGCCCCGTTTGCATCTGAGCCTGGGGAGTCTATGCATTCTGTCTTTCTGAATCTGGCTTATTTCATTTAATATTGTAATTTCCAGTTCTATCCATTTTCCTGAAAAAAATGATTTCATTTTTCCTTGCTGTTTTTTGTTTGTTTTATTTTGGTTTTCGTTTTGATCTTTTGACTAGGATCAATCTTTGGGTTGTCCTCTCTTTCAAGACTGACTCTAGTTCAAACAGGACTCCTGCTATGTCCGTTCAAGAAACCCCCACCCTTCCTCATTGTTTCCTCACAGAAGCTCAACGCACTGGGCTGCTTGGGGTAAGCATCCTGTCAAATTGGTTTAGAAAATAAAACAAAACAAAAAAATTATCCCTCATAATTTCTGATTGTGATTTTTCAGTTTTAGTCCACTGCTCTCCAGCTTGGTAATGTCTCCTTTCCTACAAAATCCTATAGCTGAACCCAATCTCTCAGCCTTCAGAATGATTTTGTGGCATCCCTGTCTGGTGGCCTTTCCTTAAGTAAACTCTTTCTAACAAATGTCAGGAATTATGTGCTTCTTTAACATACACGAATCCAAATATTAAAATATGAATCAATTGCTGCTCAGTGGTTGGGGCTTGGGTAAGGAAGACCACCCCTGACAGTGCTTACTTCCCGTGAGTTCTTAGTCAGCTGAGCACAGAGTACTCATGAGGCGAGCAATAAAAATTCACGACCAAACAAAATACAAAATATTTCCTGAACATTCTAAAGCTCAGCACAGCTGCACCCCAACTCCAATCTTTGTCCTCAATCCAGCTTGTCGATGCATCTGCTCTCTCTTGCTGTGTCACAATTGACTTCATCTCGTTTTTGAGTGATTTTGCTGTCACAGTTGGTCCCCTGGTGTCCCCCAAATTCATAAGTTTCAGCTTGATCCCCACTGTGCTAGTTTCAACAGCCGGAACTTTCAGGAAGCCAGCTCTGAGGGCGCCCTCCTCCCATGTGGGACTGTCACTCCCGTACAGGAATGCCTCGCTCGCAAAAGCTTACCAACTGCCACGGCTCTCATATCACCCCACGAGCACCTATGGTCGTAGCAAAGAAGAAAAAATATTGCTTTAAAGTAAACACAGCAGATTGCACAAATGCGAGAGAGGGAGGGCGACTTGCCTTGCTGGGTCCACGCTCTACCGTGTGGGGATACAGAAGTGAGGCTTCTGAAGAACAGCACAAGCCCTTACCAGACAGCGAATCTCCTGGAGCCTTGATTGTGAACTTCCCAGTCCTAAGACTGTAGGACATAAAGCTTTGCTAATTGTAAAGCAGCCAGGCTAGGGTAATTTTATACTGATTCTAGAGGGTGGCATATATAGCAATGGGTTTTGACATCTTTCATATACATGTCCTTATATTTTGGTCTCAATTGTTGCCCTTAGATTACTTTGCAACAGTAGTCAAAATATACTATGGTGATCCCCTTTGCTTTTTTAGTTTGTTTGTTTGTTTGTCTGTTTGTCCTGTGTCTATAGCTCAACAAAGCTGAGCTGTGACAGTGGATTCATTGTTGGTCCATACTTTAAGCAAACTCAGAAAACTGAATAAGAAACTAGACTTTCAACTACGAATTTACACAATCCTTTTCTCTGGAAATGAGTGTGGCTTTTCAGGATGAAGGAATGGGTTAGCTCAAGGTGTTTGTAATTTAGAAAATAAATCAGTAATCAACAACCCTTAAACACTTGACAGTTTACCCTGGTTTGAGAAAGAATACCTTTCCTTCACCAGGAAGAAAGAATTTGAAAAAGAAAAAAAATGTACTGTTTGTTGTACAGGAATAAAGTTTCATTTCCTGCATGCTCCAGCTTAATTAATGGATGTCTAATAAGACAAAATGTGCAAAATTAAACAATATACACAACAGATAAGTCAGATATTGGTTCTCTCTGTTATTTTTTGAGACTTAAGAAAAGCATCCTTTGCCGAATCCCACAGAAAACCTTGCCATCAGCAATGCTCCTGTGTAAGTGTCCTGAATGCACCCCCAAGATAACCTGCCCTATCAGCTTCGTGGATTCAGACACACGGTACCCCAAGCCCAGTGCCACCATGTGTTTAGAATACATCCAATGAAAAGGGAGGGCCTCTAAGCGGTTAATAAAATAATAGTGAGAGGAATTAATGAAGATGCATGATCAGATGGAAATTTCCCTCCAGATTAATGATAGAAGACTTATGGGAGGTGAATCTTCAGTCAGGGATTTGCTAGATCATTGACAACACTCAAACGTCACTTTAAGCCATAACTTTTGAAATTTTCCTTTGGAGAAAAGTTTTTTACAAGAACTGACAAGAGTCTTTTCAAAAATGTGCAGCAATTTCTATCTCTATGTCAAGAAAGTTTGCAAACAAATGCTGAAGTCGTCAAAATGATGCAGGGTCTGGGCAGATAGATTAGTCACTAAAGGGTTTGCTGCATGAGCACCAGGGCCTGAGTTCCAGCCCCACCACCCATGTGAAAGCCAGGTATGGTGGCATATGCCTGTACTGAACAAGGGAGGGGGAACGGTGTCGAGAAGCTCATGGACCAAGGAGCCTGGGATGCACAGCATCCATCAACAGAAGAGAAACCCTGTCTCAGATAAGGTGGAAGGAAGGTGAAGAATAACCACCAAAGCTGCTGTCCTTCCCCACGGGTACCGGGATATGTGAGCATCTTCACACACACACACACA
>LOEQ01002128.1:38566-58693 GCA_001685075.1 Bramus lutescens | reverse complement strand
GGGCTGGCCTATCAAAAGGGCCAAGGCAGTTTCTTTATTAACAAATGAAAGTAATACATAGACAGATGACCCTCCTACATCATAAGAGAGTGCAAGTCTGGGGTTTTGCAGAATGATCTGCATCTTCTGTATTATTTACTTTAGAGGCAAATGCAGGACCCCAAAAGATTTGTCCGAATAGTGTTCTCTCAACTTTACATTGCTCTTCCTTCTCAGTGGTTATGAAGCAGCTGTAAAAGTCAAACCAAGAGGAAGTCTTTTTGCAATGAAACCATGTCAGTGGGATACAAAGAGAAACAGAAAGTTAAAGCATTAATGAAGAGTCAGCTCAATTTTACAACTGCTCACTTCAGCCCGCATTCATTCTCTAAGACCTCACAAGGATGAAAACTGTAAGCCTGCACCTTCCAAGAAAGAAGGACTCGCTTTTCTAGGTCATTCCCACTATAAAAGTTTGTCTCATTCTCAAGCTAAAGCAGCTGGGGGAAGCTTCAGGTGCCTCTACGGACGGAGTCATGATGCTGGCCAGAAGCCCCTTGCTTCTGCAGGACTAATTTTGCTCTGCTAAATCAAGGACCTTCCTCTGCTCAATAAAACTGCCCCTGCATCATTCTAATCAGTCTAAACCAACTTCTCCTAAACTTGGCAGCATACAAGCAAAAGCTACCAGGAACCTCATTCGCTGCATGGGGCAGCGTGTGAATGTCTGGGGTCCCTTCCTGACACCCATGTCTCCTAGAGTAGTTCTTTATCAGTTCCATAAACCCAGAGACTGTTCACAAGGGGAAAATCTGCCCACACGGATGAAGTCTTTTGCTCCTCACCTGATGAATGGACATAACTACTCCCCAAGAGGCTGAAAAGCAACCAAAGAGAAGATACCCAAACCCACAACCTCTTCATCCTCAGACATACTCACTCCGAGTGGGACCTGCCCCTCATGGGAAAACAAGGCTTTCCCACCAAGGATTCGGAGACACTACGAAGGTCACAAGTACTAGGAGATAGATGCTAATTGGGCAGAGTCTCAAGACACATTTGGATGCAAGTGTTCTTTTCTTTTCTTTTTTTTTTTCATTTTTCCCCCAAAATGAAGAGGCAATATCTTCTTGCCCCATTCTAGTAAATTCTGTCCATAACACATTACAGTTCCCCGGAGACATTTAGAGAGTGCCATTCATTTAATTGGCTGGAAAACCCAAACCAGAGTAGCTGGAACTTGGTCCTCCATTTGTTGGCTGTCTACAGATTTACAATGTAGCACCATGTGGATCTTCAGAGCCAAAGTGTTAGAAATCTAAGGTGCTTATTCGACCCGCAAAAGTACAATGTGGCAAGGCCAGGAAATGCTTCAGCGTCCCCAGAAGGCATCAACCCCAATTACATTACTACACATGTGTGCAGCCCTTAAGCTGCTCATTAACATTTGGAAAATTCCTCTGGTAAATGTCTTCATATCCAATTTAGGCTTCTTTCCCCTTCTCCTACCACCCCGGCTTCACAGACAGGCCACGATAATGAGCTGTATAAACGTAACTCCTTAAATGAAGAATGTCATCACTTCAGCATACATGGGGAGCTGTGCCTGTTGCATGTGTGTCTACAAACCATGCTTGCTGTCTGTTAGAGTTTGCAGCAACTTTTAAATCTGTCATCACAGCATGAATTTCATACTAAGCCCCTTCCCTGGCGCTTGAGCCAGGAAGTAAGAGGGGAACAGGCTGTGTCATTTATGGGCAGACTGGTATCGGGTCAAGCGTGACGTCATGCTCTGCTGGGCCATAATGAGGTGAGAAGGCAAGCCTGCAACAACGTGGCACTTTGTTTAGTGGGGACCTGTATTTCAGCTTATGATAAAACCAAGACTAAGGATGTGGACTACAGATTTTTAGCAGCCTCAAGCAGGGGAAGAGTGAAGGGCCAGAAAGAGGAATGCTATTGAAAAATTTAGCTAAATAATCATAATAAACAATATTTAAAAAATATAAGAAGCCAAAGGGCCAGAATAGACTCTAAGCAGGGTAGTTCCTTGGCATCTGTATGAGTCACATGTATTCAGCTAAAATAGTAACACCTCAAACAACTGTCTTGCGTTTTGTCTCCTCGTTCTGGTAGTGCCCAAGCAGGAAGAGAAAACTAGACTCAAATGAGTGTGTGCATGTATATCTTTCTCTTTAAAAACCAAGACCCTGTTGTCAATATCCTGGAAGATCTTCTCTTGGTCAAATTTTCCATCCAAAACAGAGAGAATAAACCTCACACAGCAGACCTCCTCAGTCTCTCATTATGTATCCATATAGCTGCCTCCTCATCACCTGAACTTCTGAATAAGCCACGGAGGATGATACAAATGTATATGGCCAATATGACTAGCCAAAAGAAGTTTAATAGCCAATGTTTTTCTATCAGTAGAAAAATGTGTTTACATCCACGGATTAGGGGCTGCTCTGAGACTTGGCAGAAAAGCTTCCCTGTGCAGTGAGGTGACTGTGGGCAGACACTTGTGACCGGTCACAGCTCTAAAACTAATCAATTGCTAAGTTCTCAGCTTTAAACAAGTCAGCTGTGTCAACTCCACCAGGCTCAGGAACAAATTGCAAGGAGGGAGGAGAAAGAGGGCAAGAGCCAGTTTGGAGGTAGTTCTATGCAACGCCATCTTCTAGATGCGATGTAACAAATACACTCATGAAGTCACAGTAGCTATGGTTACTGGCTCAAGATCAGGCCTGTCAACCCTACATCGCGAATAGGGAAGGGGTAGCTATTGACAGTTAATGGTTTCTGGGGGAGGGTTATTTATTTTCTTCAGAGGTATAGCCACTGCTGAGTTACCCTCAACCCATGCTTATGCATGCAACACTAGGTAATCGCAGCCCAGTAAACCTAAATAAAACAACAGAGCTCCCGAACACGCCAGGTGGCAGTTCCAGCTTTCAAACTATGTAAAGGGTCGTGAAGCAATTTCTTGGGAAATATATACTCTTCCGGCCTAAAATAAAGTAAAATTTTGTTTGTGATGGTTATTAATTCCTACATAGTCGTGTACTTATTACGCTTAAAGTGGGCCCCTGTGTTTAAGAGGTAGTCCCTGGTAAATAACTGGCAGTGTGACAAGACCGAGCTGACTCAGAACAACACCAGCAGCAACCCAGAAGTAACCAACCCCTCACATTCGCTGGCAGCAAGTCTATCTAGTGCTGAAAGAGAGCCTCCCTCAAAGCTGCTGTTTCTCCCGTCTATCACAAAAGGCTTGAGCCCTCCCTGGAGGAGCTCAGCCATCACGGCCATGAGGAGGACACGGAGCTCCACACCACTAAGTCCCACTAGCTCCCTGGAGGAGTTTATTTTTCAGTTTGCTTTAAATAGTTCCTACTTCATTTAAGTGAAAAATGTATTCTAAGTGAAAAGATAGCACCATAAAGCTGAAAATCTACAATTATTCTTTTGTTTTTAATTTTCTCAGCAGCCATCAGATACACCCCAGAAGAAGAGAGCTGAAGCCTTATCAATTCTTCTTGCCTTTTCTGAAATATTGGTTTCTTCCCACAAGCCCAGTAACAGCCCAATATTAATTGGACTCATGCTTTTTTTTTTAATAATTATGGGCCTATTAGAAGCCCTGCTTATCTCCTTGGTGACCATATAGCTCATCATCAACTGTAGTTAACCCTTGCTTGCCATGTTTTCTAGATGCTGTTTGACCTGCCCAGAGGCTTAGCCATAACCACAAAGTAAATCATGTTTCTTTCTCTACCACCAGAGCAATTAAATCCCCTGATTTTTTAAGTAACTAGAATAATAAATAGCTAAGAGTATGAGTCCACAGAATAGGGGTGGGGCATTTTGATCTCAACTCTGACAGATCCATTTGTGTTTCCTTGAATAAGATATTTTACTATGCCTTAGTTTACAGTTCCAAAGAATGGGAATAGTAACAAAATGTACAGAGAAAGTGCCCTGAAGATCAAAAATTGTACAAGAAGTACTTAACACAATAATGCTGCATTATGGATGCCTATAAAGCTAGTTGGATAATTGTTGATAAAAATAATTCTTATGTAAGAATAAATAATAATAAATAGCAAATGTGATAAACATATGTCAAAATGGGTTGTTCTTGATAGTAATTCATAGGCATCCATTATCCAAAACACAGTTCTTTCTCTGTATAATTCTATTTTAAGTCCATATATGTTGCATGTAAGGGCAAAAGCAGAGGTGGAAAAGAGAAAGACCATGAAAACAAAATTCAAAGACAGCCAATCAGTCAGCAAAGCCCCCACCCTCCGTGTATACAATCAGCGCCAGCTGTAGTCCAATTAAACTTAATCTAGTCACATGCTCATGTGCTCCTCAGAAATTAGAGGAAATCAATTCAAATGCTAATGAGAAAGTCCATAATTTATTATCTGCTGAGGAATGCATGTTACATTAATTTTAACTGTAAACAATTATTTTTATTGCAAGATTAATTACCCCATCTTATACAACTTCCTTTTTTCATATTCTTTTAAAGAATTAGTTTTCAGTTGCTGTTTTGGGGCTCTGTCACAGTCCTTTGGCTTGAGAAAAGTATAATTAATTTAGGGATGCTGCAAATGTTGTTTTCTATTCTTCTGCCAAAAGAAAGTGGGAAAAATGGCTGGGTCAAGCAAGGAGAAAAATGGCTGCAGCTCTGGCCAGGATGAAAGACATTCAAACTTTAAAAAATGAAAGGGAGGACAACCACACAAGACTGCCAGGAGGGCTTGTCTTGGTGAATTCAAAGCAGTGCATTCCAGAGGCTTCCACACCCAAGCCCAGTCTTAGGATTCCCAAACCTTCCCTTGTTGAGGTGAACTACACGACTCTCACTTTGAGCCACTCGAAAGGAAGCTTGTGCTGTTGGAATTCTGCTCCCTTGACAAAGCTGTTCTCACCCTGACTTGACTTCCAAGGTAAATGAGGGCTTCATGTTGGCAGCTTGTGGGAAATCCTTCTTGAACCTATAGCTCTGAGCAGGGAGAACAGGACTATAGGCAGCAGGGAGCACACATCGGCTCGATTCTTTCTGACTGGCCAGCAGCTTGACTCTCCTGCTGTGCAAAATTTAGAGGTTCATTTTCTTTATGGGCACAAGCAGGCTAACCATTTTCAAGGTAAATATTTGTGAAATAGCAAATCCATTTCTTTACTTCATTGGGGGCTTTCTTAATTTAAACTTCCAGTGCTGGCAACTGCAAGTCATCGATTAAAATTAAATTAGTTTAAATTAAATCAATAAGCCTAGTGGTTGATTTCAATGGGAATTTGGTTAGAAAATGGAGAAGAGAATTGAGCCCAGGGAAGATTCAACTGCTAATTACTTATAAAAGTTTAGCGTTAAAGGGTAATAAGCATTTGGCCTAGGAGTGGGAACAGAGGAAGAGGGTTGGTTCTGGCAAAAGTGATCCACGACCTCGGCGACAGGCTTAGCCATGACTTCTGGTCATGAGAATCAAATCCTAGTCATCCAAATACATCCCAATCTGGTCATTTCTTGTTACTGAGGCCTGAAAGGCCATTTGAGAGCTGAAGTTGGGTATGTGAGAACTTTCCCCCCAAGACTACTGCACTGTATAGCCAAATGGGAAACAAAGAAGACCTGCTCCCTACACAGACCTCTGTGATTTCCAGCAGAGACTCTGGCAGGTCCCCACCAGGAGACCATGTGCTGCTTTATCAGAGTCACATATAGCAGTTACCAAAGTCAGGAAAAGATTGGAAGGGACAGGCTGTGGTGATAGAGGTCACACCTGGTTTTAATTTGATTGTCAGATGTCATAGGGTGGACTTGTAAGACTTACCCCCATTTCCACACCAAACCTGGAGGGAATCATTGCTGATTTATTTAGCAAGAGGAGTTCCATGCTCTTGATTTCCATCCCAATTTCTCTGCTTAATAAAATAAGATGTCGCATGTCAAGTTACATTGTGGGAACTGTTTCAACAACCCAAAGCTATTCAACTTGACTCAAAAACTTGCCACAAAGCCAAGATCGACCACAATGCATTAGGACTTGTCACCCTGGAAACCCTCCCGAGTTCCTTACCGGCTGATAGGCAGTACCCAAGTAGAACACTATGAAGGATTTCTAAACTTTGCTCCTCTTTGGTTTAGTACAAACTATGCTCTTCCATCCGTTATCGCCCAATAACTAAGTTCAACCTACTTTGGTTTTTTTTTTTCCCAAATACCAAACGAAACAAAACTTATCTTGAGCTAAACATATGGCCATTGGCATTTCTCAGGCTATAAACGTCAATGCCAACCTCCACAAAACACACCAGTAAGGGCCACCCTGAATTTCAGCATTTCACATAACACATTTGCATCCCATTGTAGCTCTCTGAAATACAGCTATCAGGACATCCATGCACAGAAAGAGCTACCCACGTGTAATAGGAGTGTGTCATGCCCTGGCTGTGTTTTCTATAGTGGGAATTGGCAGCACATTCAAACGACCCCTTCTCTTCAGAGAGGTGAGTGGGAACATGCCTGGCTCTGATCATTCGCACATGTACTGCACAGATCTCAAACCAACGAAGTAGAAAAGAAACTACTTTGGGCAGAGCCTATAGATCATAAACGTGATGACTGGGGCCCATCTGTAAGTGCTTATGCATTCTATATATAAAGGTAGTGCTCCAGAGCACTACCCTAAATCTCTCATGTTAGATACGTACCCTTTTATGTCAGATACATGCAGAATGTTCTGCAGAACCCTCACTTCTGCCACATTAATATGTCCTAGAATAGACATGACTCGGGAGAAGCAGAGAGATGCTGTGTCTAGCCACCTCCTGGGCTTCTTTGTAAGAAACAGAAAGCCCCAAACACCTCAACAGAAAGAGATCTGTTTTCATGATTCCCCAAAGAGAAACTCACTCTTGAAGGCAATAGAGGTTTGGATCTGGTTCAAGGAAGCAAACTTAGGGTCCCCTGCTCCTTGAGAAGCACCAACCTTTAGTAAGACTGAGGCCACACACATGTTCTCACACAGCTGGACTTCCGCAAATCCACACAATCCATCACTTCCCGGACTCAGTGCGAATCCTGCCAGCCTCTCTGGCCTTGGAGGGACTTCTGGGCTTCCACCTCGGCTCCTGCCCCAGCTGCATCAAGATTTTAAAGCAACCCACAATAGGATCAGCAGACAGAATCAGAACATCTGGAAACCTAAGCAAGAAAAGGCTATTTTCATTCAATTCTAAGTAAATTTATCATTGTCTGAACTGTGAGCAAAGATAACAAAGTAGGATTCAATTAGTGCACCTGGGACTTCCATACGAAAATAGCCTCTTTTTTTTTTTTGCAGGTATCTCATTCACACCCATCATTACCTCAAATTTTTGATTGCTAGACTATTAATAAGCCATACATATAAGTTGTAATTCTAGCATATCCTCCATAACCATTCTTAATATAATTGGTTTTCTTTGTATTTTAGATATTTTATTGTGTGCACTAAAAACATTTTTTAAGAAAGTGTTTATTAGCATCAACTGACTTTCAAACAAGTCACATAAAATAGGCACACTGCAGAAACATGGGGGAGTGAGGAAGAAATGAGGAGGGAGGGAGGAGAATATTAGATATAGAACCCCCACTTTAACATGATTCTGGAACTCAGTCCCACAGAAAATGGATTTTATCTTGTCCCACCAAATACCAAGTTCCAGCACCCAGATCATCCATTCAGTTTTCCTGCGTCAGTCTCTCTGGAAACAGGGGTCATTCTCAAGTCCTCCTAGAACCACACCTTCTCATCTGTTCCCTGTTTTATTCACGCAGTGAGTACTGAGAGGTTATATGTCAGGTACCAAGTGATGTAGCGGGAGACCCAATACAGGGCAAAAGACATGAGTTTGTGTTCCACTAGAGGTTTTCATTCTTGGGAAGGGTGATATACAGGGTTGATCTGGGATGCGTGAACGGCTAGATACATACTAGGCAGAGAGATAGACAAATGATAGATGAGAAGACAGAGAAATAGGTAGGCAAAGGGAGGTGGCAAGTTATGTAGAACCCTATAATCAATTGTCCTAGAAGGTGACTGGCGGACACAGCTAAACTCTGATATTTGGACAATAGAAAGGGTGACCATTTAACATTCAAGGGGGAGAACATAGGAGTGTCTGTGTGACTGGGGACTGTCCCAGCAGTTGAGACATTGGCCTGAGGGAAGAGTGATCAACATGGCCAGAATGGGAAGAAAAACCTATTTTATGAGGGCTTCCTAAGTCAGTGTGAGAACTTTAGATTTTAAAAAGTTCTGGGTCATCATCCAAGAGTCTTAGGTGGGAGATTGTCATGATCTGATTTACAATTTTAAGGATGGCTTTGACTGATGTATATTGATGAATCGGGTGTAAAATCACCAGAGGGAAAGGGTTAGTTCATCTGGAAGAGAAGGAAGCCAGGAAGGAGTAAGGCAGTGGCCATGAGGACGGAGAGACTGTGATGAACTGGAGTATTTATCAAACTGGGTCACAGCAAGAGACAGACTATATGGCAAAATCAATATAATCTGAGTTTTTAAAAAGGCAATTTGTAAATGTGATGGTTGACTGCAAAGAAACCTCAAAGGGTTGTACAGTGGCCCAAGGGGGTGGGAAGCCACAAAATGGAAAGTCCAGGCTGCTCCAAAAGAAGCGCCATCAGTCCGCCGGAGCATCCCACAGCCCTAACCCATGCCAGCCACTGAACACTGGGGGTGGGGAAGTTCACAACTCCACCCTCTTCCCAACCTTCCATCACCAATAAGGACCCTCTACAGGCCAAGGGGACCGAGCATGTGCCACCACACCTGGCAACGTTTGTTGAGTTCTCTTCCCTCTCCAATATCCCCTTACTGAGGCCAGCCTGCTCAAAGCCAATTACTTGGTCTTTAATCGTTTTTATCTGGAGTAGTTTAACAGCAAGCATTTGGCTCCCTTCTGAGCTGATCTGCACTGTCACCGTGGTGTCTTAGACCTTGGCAAGTAGGCAAACAAACACTGCACAGCCATCTCAGGGCCACAGACAGGACCTGTTATCGCATACGTTGACTCATGCTAACAGACGCCACTGCGTAAGCAGCACAGACAGATCTTCCCTAGAGAGACAAACGGAGCCTCTGTGTTAGCTGATGAAAATAAAATACGGAGGATCAAGCAAAAATGACTATTTCTGAAAAAAAAACTGCTTCCTGCTTATCATCTCCTATATCTTGCCCATCCCATACAGTAGCATGCACAACTTTTCAGCTTTGCCATCAACATCTGATAAATCTTCCCTCTGGGGCAGAGTGTATCTCTGTATTTATCCAGAGAAAGAATATGACTCTTGTCTACACGTTTAAGGGGTGTGGGGGGATAGAAGAAGAAGGAGGAGGAGAAAAAGGTGACACACTATGATAAGTCAAAAAATCAATCTTGAGACTTCGATGATTTAACCAGCCACAAAAGCACAGAATGTATGAGAGAGCATTGATTGATTTTTAACTCTGTAATCCTTCCCACCCCATCTATTATTCTGTATGGATCATATTAGCCATCATTATGACTAAGACAAGATAGAACGCTGACATCTGCCTGACATGATATAACTGTAAATGGAATCGGCTTATACACAAAGCCTTTTACCTGGTTATTAATAGTGCTCTCAGTGGGTGATGGACTGGGCTGATATTAAAGCCTCCATCGGCCACATCAAGCCACTGCAATTTGATTTCAGTCCAAGAACTAACTCCTCGAGGTCCTGATTGCACAGTGTCCTGACAAACTGCTCCGGCACCGTTCCTGGATATTCACCCTTTTAAAAGGCTCGTAAAGCATTCGGGGTGGGCGACAGCTTGCTGGCACCCGGGATTCTAAGTCACTTCTCCTGGGCTGAAAGACACCAAGTATCCACAAGCTTAATCATCACCAATGTTGAGTGCAAAGTCAAGGAAGATTTAGGGTGTGCAGCCTTGCAAGCTGCATACATGTGGTAAACCACAGATGGGCACGCCATGATGTTGAGGTCACTGAGTGGCTCTTGCTCTCTTTGCTTCACTTCAGTGAATCAATGAAAAATATTTAGATCTGCAGGGCACCATTTACCTTCTCAGCTTCGTGAGGTATGTAATCACTATTCCTTGTATAAGTAAACCAAATACAGCAAGACAAAGTAGGAAGAATAGATGACTGGCCTTGTTACGGAGAGTTAAAAGCAGTCCCAATTAGAAAATCCAAGTTCTCCATCTCTGATTTGATCAAATACTTTCTTCTAGTCAGCAGATATTTACTAAGATGTGTGTGTGCATATATGTGTGTGTGTGTGTGTGTGTGTGTGTATGTCACTTTCTGATTAACTAAAAACATAGATCAAACCTCTCCTTTTGCCGTTAACAGCCATTGTTGACCTTAGAAAATGGTTGGGAGATGTATAGATTCTCTTGAATTTATAATGGGATTATACCTCAATAAACTCATCACAAATCAAAAAGTGTGTTTAATATATACAATTTACACTGAACATTACAGTTTAGCTGAGCCTTCCTCAAAAGCGCTCAGAATTCTACTAGAATAGTAACGGAAAACCACCTAACACAAAGCTTATTTTGTGTTTGTTATTTATCTAGTTTTGCATGTGTGTGGTATGTGTTTGTGTATACATGTTCACATATTGTGGGTATAAGGACCTAAGTGTATATGTGGGGGACTGAAGTTGATGCTGGATGTCTCTCTGGAAGACCACTCTCTATTTATTGAGGCAAAGTCTCTGAGCCCAGAAAATAGAGATCACAGCTACTACAGCCGGCCAGCTTGCTCTAGGGATCTAAATCCCAGTCCTCACAATTGCCAGGCAAGCGATTTATTCACTGAGTCATCTCTCCAGCCCCACAAAGCCAATTTTACAATAAACAATTGAACATATCGTGCCCTTTATCAGACAGGTCACAAGAACAAAACTTAGGGTTCACGAACACACTTTCAGGCCACCGTAAAACTGAGTGTGTGTAATGTGCCAAGCCAAGCTCTCCAGACTACACTGGCAGCCACCAAGGCCACAGTGTAAATAACAGACTAGGAGATGGGCCAGGTGGATAGGGAAGTTTCTTTTTAAAAGCATTTCCTTCTGGAAACTTGAGGATATCCTATTGTCCCATCTACCAGGAAAAGAAATTTTCCAAATCCATATTTTGAGCTGTTCATTTCTGGGGATCAGTTGTAGAATTCAATGAGATTTTGGACAGACAGACAGAACCCAGTGCCTGTCACACACACATAAAAAAAATGACAATAAATGTGATCACCAAGGAGAAAAATGATAGTGGTGATATGCTCAGTTGTCCCTTGTATTTACTCCCTCGTTCAATGAAATTGAACTACTCTCATAATTACTCAGGTTCTAGAGTTTTAATAAGGGCCCAAGAAGTTCCAGGGCTCCTGAACAGATAAGCCAGCTCACAAATTTAAGTACTAAGCAAAGAAAATATCTACCTAGTAAGGGTCTTCCTGAAGAGACATACACAACTCATCAGAAGACTATGTGATTGGGGATGAAAATGAAATACCTAAACATTACAAAACTGCTCGGGCATACTGTGTGTGGCTTATGGCAGACCCATGGCTATTACACAACCAGTCTCTGATGTCACCTAGACAGAATGTTGGCTCAACAGCTGGGAGCAGAGACTTCTGTTTTTGTGAGATGGTCACATGCAAATTTGGATGTCAGCAGAGGCAGTCCTCAGCGCTCCTATAGACTATCCATACGTTATCCATACACGTCTAACTGGAGGAATCAGGAAATACTTATGGTTGAGCTTTCAGTCTTCATGCAGTGGACAAAGTAGGGCAAGTGACAAAGAAGTTTATTCTGGGGCATAGGACCCAACATCCCATGTGAAGGAGAAGAGAGTGGCCCCGTGTTGTGATGGCTAAGGAAGGTAGGTAAATGTCATGGGGGCTGAGTATTGATAACCTGTCTGGACCACAGTGCTCAAATACCTGGCTAAATACGACTGTAGGTGTTGTGTGAAGGGACGCTGCTACATTGGAGGGACTTCTACGTGCGTATGTTGAATAAAGCTGATTACACTCCGTGATCCACAGTTGACATGACTTTTACCTGTAAGAAGCAGTTTTCTGTGTAAAGATTTAGGGACATAAGTCTCCATATGGAATGACCTTACTACATGAAGCCTCAGTAACAGATTTATGGACTGGGTGTGATGGAATGGAATCCGGGGAATGGAAGTTTGAGGCCATTCTAGGCTATATAGGGAGACCCTGTTTCAAGTAAACAAGTCCCACCACCTTGCTTGTGCAGTAGGCACTGGGGCTCAGGATACTCCCCACTGGCCCCCAGCCCCAATCCTGACTCTGGGTCCCCACTGGTCTGTATCTTTTGGGCAGGTTTTCCTCAAAACGATGTTACTGTCTGCTGTGGGACAATGGTCTTTTATCCTGTCACTTTGTTAGTTATTTTTATAAAATGCTGATTGGCCAGGCAGGAAGTAGAGACATAGCAACGAGAATGATAGGAAGAGGGAAGCTTCAGTCTACAGTCGTCAGGAAGCCAGACACAGAGCAAGCAAGGTGTAACTGCCTCGCAGAAAAAGGTACCAAGCCACTACGCGGCCGGGAACAAAACAAGCGGCCTCCTTCAACAACTGTCCCTTTCCCTTCAGTGCACAACAGCTGCACTGGAGTTAAGCTGTTTGTCCTCTTGTCTCAACAGCGCAACACTGTGTACTTTATTCACTTGAGAATTTAAAGCAAGCAGCAGTACAGAAGTGGCGTAGCAGTTGACGCATACATTCACCAGCTTGGAAACGTCCCACAGGCCCTGGTCCATCTCCTCTCTGCCTTTACCTTATGATTTCCAAGTCACCTTATTTCTGTGAAGACTTTGAAACAGAAAGTCTTGATTTTTTTTTTCTGGAAAAACAGTCTATCTCCATCCAAGTGTGATCCCTCATTACATCCTTTCAGTGAACTACATGGTTTCTTTCAGGTCTTTCGCCGTGGTCATTGTTACATGTGGGTCATGGCTTCTGTACCGGTTCAACTGCCCACAAGCCCCCCATGGTGTTTTGTTGGTTGGTAGATAAGCTGTAACATAAAACCAGGTTGTAGCCGTCAGGCGGAGAATAATCGTAGAGTAAGAAGAGAAATGGAGAAAGTGATTTAGATCCACCAGAACCAAGGGACCTGGTATAAACCCGCTTGTTTTCAGGAGGCCACCCTCATATGTCACCAAAAACAGGCCCTGATTATCTCTCCCTGGGCCCTTCTGCTGGGTAAACACCATTAATGCAGACACTGACACTCAGATTAATGAAGGGAAGCAATTTATTGAGCTGATATTTGGTGGAGATGTCATTAGCCGGGCTCCTGTGGAGCAACGGCATCAGATTAGATCCAGCCTCCCCCAAGAACACATAGAAAATCATTTAACTGCTTTTCTGTGGCTGTTTACGTGATGTCAGCCCAGCACCGCCTCTGAGGCAACTGTGAACCTTCTATGACTGCTCTCCAATGATGCTGGCTTTGTCTCTTCTGACAAATACGCTCCTTAATAAATCATACTGTCACGGCCTTGCTTTTCGTTGTTGTCCCCTCTCATGTCTGTGCTAAAGACGCTAGAAAATTCCCAAGAATGAGACGAGGTCAGTAGAATGACAAACAACCTTACCTGCAGGTCGAGCTATGGCAGAGCTATGGTTTTACCTACAGGGAGCATCTAAAGGGTAGTCTCAGATATGAGGAAGAGAGGTCTGGTTCTGCTTGGGTTGGGTTTGCAAATCCATCCGAAAAAAAAATATGGATTTTTTTCACAGAGTCTTAGGGAGGAAAAAATAGAATATGTTCATTCAGCAAAAAAAAAAAAAAGGAGGCAAAGTTTGCAGGAGGAGCATACATATCCCTTCCCCGCTAAGTAGCAGGTGGTCTATAGATCCCTGAAAGTACCAGTCTCCATTTTCCTGGTTCCCTTTATAAAGGCAGGCCCAACACACAGACATTTCTCACCTTTCTGTAGTTCATTCGCTCATTTCCTCAATGTTCATCAACCTCCTCCGCTGTGACTGATGACCAACCCTCCCGACCCCACTGGCCAAGCAATGCGATCGAAGGTTTCTTGTTGACACTTCGAGCTGTTAGGAATCTCTCTGTGTGATGTTTAGAAAGTCTCGGCTGGGCTGGAGAGATCATGGCTCAGCAGATAAGTGCACTGGCTGCTCTTCCAGAAGTCCTGAATTCAATTCCCAGCAATCACATAGCATCTCACAATCACCTATATCAGGCTCTGATGCCCTCTTCTGGAGGGCAGACATCTATGCAGACAGAGAACTCGTATACATAAAGGACATAAATAAATCTTATTTAAAAGAGAGCGAGTCTGTCTAAAAACTGACTTGTGCCTTTTGGGCTTATGCAAAATTAATAACTCTTCCAGTGCCACCACCATCAGGTACTTTCATCTAGCATTAGGTTTCATTAATATAATAAACAGAATAATAAATGAAAAGGAAAGTTTCTTTCCTTCTACATTATCGCCCTGCTGGCAAACGTCTTAATAGTCAATTGAATCACTTGTCTCTAGAGTTGGAGGGTGCTACATGTAGTGTCACAACGGTTCCAAGTGCTTAGAGATGCACGTAGATGGTACTTTCAGGTGCTGGAGCTCAAAAGCTGGCTAGCCCATGTTTCTTTCTGCAAACCTCCTCAGTCTCACCATCAGTACAGCCTCTGAGGCACTCATACAGGCCACTGACTTTCTTGGCCTGTGGCTGCTCAGTATTTGAATCTCCTTGTTGACCAAGGTTTCTGTCCTGCCTGGTCCCACAATCATTCAGCCCCAAATAAACATACAGAGGTCTACATTAATTATAAATTGATTGGCCTATTAGCTCAGGCTTCTTATTAACTCTTATAACTTATATTAGCCCNCCTGGCTACTGGCCAATCAGCATTTTATTAAACAAGTACAAGAAACAGATCTTTACAGGGTAAAACCATTGTCCCACATAATCTCCTGAAATGAAAAATAACAACAACTAAGCATTTGAAGTTCTGTCCTCCAATTAATCTTCCAAGATCCTGTTTCTCACCTGAATCCAGGCTTCTTCTTTGGCGCACACTTGTTCTTGGAATTTTGGAATTAGTCCTAGCTCAATCTGTCAAGTCAGGTTTAAAAAAATAAAAAAAGGATGTCCTTGAAAGTCAATCTTCCACCTGGAAATTAGTACTGTGGCATGGGCACACATCAAATAAAATGTGATTAAAAAATACTGCTTTTTCCCCCTAAAAGTCATAAAGCAAGATTAATGATCAATTTAAAACTCAAATCAACTGGCAAATGAAATTTCCTCCACTAACCACCACCGGCACCCGTTAACAGGCAACTTCCACCTCCTTGTTATTTCTCATGTCTACATATACCAGGCTTCCTTCCAGCAGGGGTCGCACTGAAAGCTTCCAGGAAAACTACCCTGGTGTGATTTCCCACAGGCGCCGCAGCCCCAGGAAGTGTCCAGGGCAATCGAACTGTCCTTGCTTATCATGGGGCTGTTTATTCCTGACCACACCTAACACTAGGGAGCCCTGAGCTCACACATTGACTGTGACTTCACAGGAAGACCAAGTCACAACGCCCATTACACAGAGAAGGTTTACAGAAGTGGGTAATATCCACACCCAGAAAGAGCTAAGCCAGAAAATGTTGAGGAAGTTACCTGCTGGATCTATAAACTGTACTAAAAAGGCTCCTGGGCTTAGACTACAAAAGGAAACCACAGGCAAAGGTCCATACTGCCGTCTAGGGGCGCCCTTCCGTCGCTTACTCTGTGGCTTTTGAAACTGTGATGGACTGGAAGAAAATCCATTGAGTCAGTGGCTTTATAATTGGACTATTTCCAGCCATCTTTCAGCTAACACCACCTTCTTGATTCCATGGTTCCCTTTCGTCAAAATAAATATTTTAATTTGAAAGTGATTTAAGCCGGGACATGGTATACTCCTGTAATCCCAGAACTTGGAAGGCTAAAGCAGGAAAATCATGAGATTATGAAGCCAAAGCTAAGCTGGGCTGCAGAGTAAGAGCCTGTGTCAATAATCCAGGAGGGATATGGTTTGATGGTCAGAATCACTTGGTGATTAGGTGAAATTAAGTTATCAAATGAAGATATAAACAAGTATTTAATATTTGTTTGGTGTGCTTTTCTTGGCATTACAACGGTAAAAAAAAATCCAATGTGTGGGGGCTAGAGAGATGGCTCAGAGGTTAAGAGCGTTTCCTGCTCTTCCAAAAGTCCTGAGTTCAATTCCCAGCAACCACATGGTGGCTCACAACCATCTGTAATGAGGTCTGGTGCCCTCTTCTGGCCTTCAGGCATACACACAGAATATTGTATAATATATATATATCCAATGTGTCTTTAACTATTATTTATTAGCAGTCATTAAGTTAAAAATAAGGCAAACAAATTTGGCATAGAGTCACAGGCCTGTAATCCCAGCACTTGGATGATGGAGCAGGGGATTGGAAGTTCAAGGTTGTTTAGAGGTACCTAGTAGGTTTAAGGACAGCCTGGGATACATGCAATCCCACTTAAAAAAAAAAAAGCTAAAATAAGAAGAATAAATTAATGACTCAATATTCTTTATATTTAGGTGATTATGAATCCATGTTCAACAGGATAAAGTGATCTTCCCCCCTGCCTTTTCCTCTGCTCCTTCCTGGGTTCCCTGCCTCTTCTAAAAATTGAGTTGCTTCAGAGGACCCCGGAAAGAGACAGACTTGAGAAGTGTGGTGGTGGACTCAAGTTAGACTCTGAGAGAAGACGGATGGTGCATGAAACCAAATTCCAAGTCCAGCCCCATAGGGGATCTTCATTTTGCACTGTCCCCATAGCAAAGATAGCTCCTCTGGTAGGAATCTAGATGACACAAAGCAGCAAGGGCTTGTGTTTGGTCTGCATTTCAGCTTTTTTTTTACCCTTTGAGAGCTTTGTACTGTGGGCTGGGCATTTACAAAACTTCTGGTTAAATATGGCACTAAAGGATAGTTTTATAGACTTATCTCACCCATTTGGCTTTTCCTCAGAATAGAACCCTTCACCATGACAGTGACCTTCGAAAAGGGTTAAGCAAGCAAACTGAGTGTTTTAAGTTTGTTAGAACTCCACTGCTTTTATCTTCCAGCCTTTGAAGTTAATGGTTCAAAAAAGTCAAATGTTTCATTCTTGACATCTTGAGGGAAGGTATATATAAATAGGAAACACACATTAAAATCACTGACGGATGCTGTCCTTTGAAGCCACTTTCTGTCAATGAGACAGAGATGGATTTGCTGGCTTCATTGTCCCTGATGCACAGGTAAAATTTGCCAGTGTCTGATTCCGTGTCACCATTCCAAGTCTCCGACAAAGCCCGGCAACCTTCTGGGGTACTCGCGGTCTTCAGAGAGTTGTTGATAGCCATCACATTTCTTGTGAAGTCTTGGCTGATCCAAGAATACATATTTTGTTGGGTGAGTCTTCATAAATCAGCCTTTCCGCCCATTCATCATTCTTGCTGCTTTTCTCTGAACACTCTCCAGTGTGTCTCCAACCTGCTAATAATGATGTTCACAGAGCCCGAGCATCCTTCCAGGCTCAGTCCCTCTCATCACCTAAGGACGGGCTTTGCCTTTCTGCCCCCTGACCTGCTGTTTCCACTTACACAGTTCGTACACTTCCAGATCCTGCATGAACCGGTGATTCATTGCTCTCCACTGCAATGCCTGGGAGAGCCCCAGTACTTGGTCTTTGCCTAATATGCAAGAGGCGTGCAGAGAGTTTCTCTGAATGGGGAAGACAGGAAAAGCATGGACTCTCTACTTGTGTCTTCCCTACATCAAGTTATTTATGCCAAAAAGCACAGCAGAGAAAGAGTGTCAGCATTGAGTACAAAAGAGAGGAGACCCCGTGAGTCATTCGCAAACTCAAATGGTTCTTCCTCTTAGCTTTGATCGACACGTACAGGATTCAGTTCTCACTCAGCATAGGCAAAATGAAGTTTAGGAGACTAAAAGATTTGCCCACAGTAACTAAACACTTGGGTTACAAGTGGGACAACCTGGAATCTCATGGGATTTTTTTGGTCAAAGCTGTTTGTCACAGGATGCCTTAGAATGAGCATGGTGGCCATTCAGAGAAAATCCCACCTCCTTTCCTCCCGCTCCTGACAGCCAGAACAATAAGAACTACAGAAACAGCAGCTGGCATTATTAACTTCTGCACACTGCTTTTGTTTTGATTTGTTTTGTTTCTACATAACTCTCCACATAACATCGTTTTACATAACTGTTAAAAATAATGGACTCGAGGTGAGGAGCCGTGTGATGGCTCAGCAGATAACAGCACCCGCTGCCCGTCCTGATGAGCTGTGCTCGATCCCTAGGACCCACACAGTGGAAGGAGAGAAGCAACTTCTACTAGTCACTCTCTGACCTCCGCGTATGTGCGTGCGCTACATTTTTTAAAGTTTAATTAAAATCGATATTATCAGCTCAAATTTAGCATGTAGAAACTAGGTTCCCCAAAAAGCTAAATACCTAAGAACCATGCAGCAGTGCTACAGGGCACAGTCACCTCTGTGAGACCATACCCCGCTCTTCTGCTGAACATAGCTTGTTTTCTTGGTTTACAAACTGTCTTGTCTCTGGCAGTCACTCAAACTTGCTGGCCCTTCTGTACTATTTTTAGGTATTTATTTTGTTTTATGTTCATGTGTACCACATGCCTGCCTAATGCCCATGGAAGCCAGAAGTGGATATCACATCCCCTGGAACTGGATTTACAGATGGTCATGAGCCATCATGTGAGTGCTGGGAACAGAACCCATGTCCTCTGTAAGAGGAACAAGTGCTCTTAATTGCTGAGCTATCTCTTCAGCTCCGTCTGTACTTAAGGACAAGGAATCAAAACTGAGATATCAGAGAGAGGTCCTGCTCCTCCTCCTTTAACTTAGGAAGTTTGTGCTTTTCAAAACTATATTTTCTCTAGAGAATTTCAAACAAACCCACAAACTAGTTAGTACGTCCCTTACTAAGCAGAACAGTTCAATCAAAAGTCACCAAAACCTCCCAACTGTGGTCCCAACACCCACAGCAACTCAGTCGCTTGCCCTCACATCTTGCCCTACAGGTCTCATCGTCTTGCTCAGTTTTGGTCATGGCATGTATAGTCCGATAACCTCTGCAGCATAGATCAACATCCCACTGCACAGTATCGCGGTCAAACACTGCAGGGAAATGCTTGACAAGGCAGATCCCTGAACTGTTCCTCTTTAAAAACAAAATAAAGCAAAGAGCAAGACCAAATGCCCTCATGGGTAATGCTATCCTCCAAAATAATCTGCCCATTACCAGGCCTTTAAGTTGTAAATCCATACAAACACGCACTTATGTGAAAAGGTTTTAAAGAGGTAAATTCTCCAGGTAACTCCTTGTGTCCTGTGAAAGACAGCACAGCTCTGTGGAATGGCGCTGGAGAAGTGGGAAGCTTGGGTAGGTGCATGGCTCACTGGGTTCTTAACAGGGCCTGGAAGGAAAGAGGTTTGAAAGGCTCCTGGGATGCATAAAGCATTCTCAGTACTTGGGAAATGTTAGTTGAATTTGTTGAACTGACCCTGGGTAAACCTCTCCACATTTCCAAGTTTCGCTTTCTACATCTATAAAACAGAAACTAATAATAACTTCCTCGTCTCGTAGGGCTATCATGGGGCTCCCAGCAGTGCAATATATATGAAATCATCCTTCAAGCAATAAAGCATCATGCAAAAGTAAGTTATGAAGAAAAGGAACTGGGCCATGGTAACAGCACTAGCTGTGTAGACATTGTGCCAACAGCCAGTTGAAAAGTTAATGGCACTTTTTGCTATTCATCCAGATGTCTGGACAGATTCTCACTATCAAAACCAAAGCAGTCCCTGGCAAACCTTCAGGCAGCTAAGAGATTGTTAACAGGGGTGTGATGTCTGTTCTCTGGGTCTCCTGAATGCCAAAGAGGGCAGGGAAAGTTCTGCACAAAACTATTTATCTGAGAAGAAGAAGAAGAAGAAGAAGAAGAAGAAGAAGAAGAAGAAGAAGAA
>LOEQ01002128.1:20651-38525 GCA_001685075.1 Bramus lutescens | reverse complement strand
AGAAGAAGAAGAAGAAGAAGAAGAAGAAGAAGAAGAAGAAGAAGAAGAAGTTATAAATCCCAGGCCCTTCTAAAAGAAACTGCACATCCAACTATGCTGCCAGGCAGTCATGAGCTGAGTAGATCTATGCAAGAGCTAAGTCTTTGTTTTGGTCACTGGGGAATAAGCCCTTCTGATCTTACCCCTTAACCCCTGTTCTACAGCAATCAAACCAAGGCAGAAATTCGCACTTGCAAATATTTTTGAAAGATCTGACTAAGCCATTTTTAGATGTTTCCCAGTCTTCCTGTGCCTTTCACTCCCACCGAGCACAATTAAAATGGCACCTTTAAAGGGCTATTAAAAAACATTGATTGGCTTAACTGTGCTAATGTCATGGCTTTAAAATAAAATTCTATTAAGTCTTTAAAATATTGCAGACAAGCGCTTTGCAGCAGATACCCAGGATAACCATCCTGAGACTCGGCTGCTTACAGAGACTTAGCGAGTTGTTGCAGTTCATCCGCTCATTTTGCTTGTGGTTGTTCTAAGTGTCTAGTCGTTCTCATTGGATCCCTGCCTTTATACACACCAGATATCCTACCTAGCCACAGTAATGACACACCCATGCTGCCTTGTGCTTTGTCGCTATTAACCCATAAGACGACAATGGCACTCCCCCCTTATATTTGATTAACAACACGGGATATCTTTCCTTCAAAGATTTGTCTCAGGACAATTTTAGATCCCATTAAGCACATTGATCCCCTTCCTGCTTAAGCACAGAGTCACTCTCGTCCCTAGAGAAACCCAGGAGCGAGACAGAACAATGTCAAATAACTGTCTTCGTGTCTCTTTCTCTGTATGTATTTGGAACAGACAAGTGTGTTGAGGTAAGATGTAAAACTCAAAGGACAACTCTTTATTCTAAGACACCTTCCCCCCCCAACTNCACAGAACTGTGACAGTAAGTCAGGAGAGAGCCCCAGGGGACAGAAGCCAGTGTTGGAGCTCCAGAATATTCCCCTGACTCCCTCAGATCTACCTCCTTGCTCTGGTTCCTCTGCCTCAGCTTCCCCCCACCCCTACCCCTCACTCTTCAAAGCCACCCACTGGGGTCACTTGGAGAAATGCCACCTGCTATGCACCATCCCCTCTTCCTAGAATCACAGAAGAACTCTAAGCTTGTCACACCTGCTACATGTCCACATACGGCTCATGAATTAGCCATCTGGGACTACATTCAATTTCAGAAGCCCTTTAGGATAAAGAACTCATTTGATGTTGGCTGTATTTGTTGGCTCAACCCTAGGTAAATTCTCCCATATGTACACTCTACACTAAGGCCCATGTACAATCATAGTTTAGCATCTTTCAAACAGATGTTCTGTAAATACTGTGTTTTATTTTATTCAGTGGAGTCTACGGTGGTATTTTGTTTGTGCTCTAGCAAATAAAGCTTGCCTGAAGATCAGAGGGCAGAACTAGCCACTAGTTAACCATAGAGGTCTGGAGGGTCTGCACAGACAGGAAGTGATATGGCTGGGCAGAGAGAGAGCAATATAAGGCAGGAGAAGACAGGTGCTTGGCCCTTTGGGGGCTGAGGCGTTAGCAAGGTAAGAGTTGACTGTGGCTTGTTCCTTTGTCAGAGACTAGAAAGTCGTAAATGGGGCTATAGACCGAGACCCAAAATATTATTAAGACCAATTAGAACTCATGCAACAGAAGTCAAGAAAACAAATAAATACCTGTAACCCAGCACTCAGGAGGCTGAGGTAGGAACGTCTCAAGCTTGTGACCATCATGGGGTACATAGTAAGATTCTAAATAAGAAAATGAGAGAAGGAATGGGTGGTGGAAAGGTCTCCAGGTTAAGAACACTCAATGCTCTTCAAGAGGATCTGAGTTCTGTTCCCAGCACCCATGTCCGGTGGCTCCAAACTCCCTATAACACCAGCTCCAGGGAGCCTTACACCTTCTTCTGTTTTCCATGGGTACAGACGTACAAGCACAAATGTAAATAAAAATCCTTTTTTAAAAAGCCGGAGGAAGAAAGAACAAAGAAAAGAAGGAAATTACTAGTGAAAATAATAAATTTTTTTCAACGCAGACGTGAATTTAGACTTACTGGGAGCTTTAATTCTGCCTCTCGTTGTCACAGGACGTTCTCTCGTTGCTGCGTGTTCCATACGCATGGCACAAACTTCATGACCTATGACCAAAATGTTTACGAAACCACACTCCTTTGTGAACCTGAAGAAAGAGCTTCTCTGCCTTCAAGAGGTCGCTCCCACTCCTTGGTTCATGGCCCCTTTCCTCCAATTCCAAAGACTGCAGCTGTGAAGGGTCTTTCTTATGCCGCCATTCGTTTGTTCTTCTGCAGCCGAGAAGGGTCCCACTATCAAGGACTCATGAGACTAGGCTGGACCACTTGCAAAATCCAGGATAAAATTCCTTCTTATAAGGGCTTAATCACATACAAACTCCCTTTTCCCTTGTAAGCAACCTATTTTCAGTTTTCAGACCTGGCTGTAGGCATCATAGGGGGCAAGCATTATTATGCCCATCACAATTTAGTTCTTCATGCCAGCTTGGAAAGGGTGCAACGTGGATAAAATTATAAAGGAGCAACGACAGAATCAGGCTATCACAACAGCCTCCTGGCCGACTGGTACCTCCCTGGCACTTACTGCACAGACGCTTTTACCTCCATCTTCCTACTGAGGATATAATTGCTATGGGGAACACATTTTTACTTTTTTTTTTAAAGGATACATATGCAGTATTACTTTGACTCCACAGATAAGGAGCTGGCTGGATCAAAGGAACAAGTCAGTATATATTTAAATGGGGTTCTTAACTGGATGGGCAACTAACCTTCAATTACAGCAATTCCTACCAGATATTACTTTTGTATGATATAAGAGAAATGGAAGCTGTAAAATAGAATTATCAAGGGTGAATAAAATAATCAACTGTCCCAGAATAAAGATAAGTCAAAGAAAGAAAGTGCTATTTTTATGTCTGTGATATTAACATAGAATAGATTCTCTCATTCAGTAGTATTTTTTGAGTGCTCAATAAATATTCCATTATGAGTTACAGGAAACACAAGACGTGGCTCCAGACCTCACAAAGCTAAGAAAAACAGATGTAAAGGAAACAGTAGATACTGGCTGAAGTATCAGGTACTTTTATGCATACTGCATTATTTATTTTTCTGCATGTTGCACAGACATAATTACTCATCTTACCTCAGAAGAAGCAGGCTTGGCGGGGAGCGGTTAGATAACTTTCCCAAAGTCCCACATCTTTTTATATTTTTTGGCTTGGCAGTTTCCCGAATCTGTATTGATGTGGTTCTTGTCCCCCCACACACAATTTTAGCCCTTCCCATCTGTCCTTCCAAAGGAAAGTAATGAGAGGAAGGGGCTTTTGGTGCTCAGAGTCCTTTAAGCAATTAAAAAAAAATAAGAAACAAAACGATCTTTGGATGTGTCAGAGATTGACAATCAAGAAGTCTAAAGCAGTGTGGGAATGGAGGTCAAACAAGGGGAAAGAAAGGAAAGAACAGAGATATACAAGAGGCCATGTCTGCCATTACCCCTCTTGCTGAGAGAGACTGGACAGACAGCCTCAAACATTAAGAGGTGCAGGTCCCCCAGGAGGGAGGTGGTGTTTGAGCCTGAAGGAGGAGGAAGTAAGGAGGGGTGCCACCTGTCTCTGTAGAATGGAACCTCCATACGCCTCAGGGACTGTTGACATCTTCATCATTGAAAGGAATGTGCAGAAAGAAGTCTCCGTGGCACGGCGGCGGTGCCAACCCATCAAGGCACAGAAGAATCCATTCCTAATCAAGAGTAGAACTGACCGAGCATGGTACCAGAAGCACCAGGTGGTTTGTTTGTTTGTTTTTGTTGGGTCTCCTGTCCCAGCTTTGGGGCTTTTTTTACTATCACCAGGACCGTTCCAGATATTTCTTTCAGGTCTTCTCACCCTTAGAGAGGTGCTCCTTCACCAGCTGCTCCTCTCTGTACCCAAACTTAATTTTCCCAGGAACCTGCCTAAACCAAAGCACCACATTCTTGCAAATGTCAAAATCATAATGCAAAACTGAGTTCCTCTATAGACCTGAAATCTTTGAACTTAGTATAAAGGTGAGTTTTCTCCCAATGATGTAACAAGGATGGAAATAATTACAAATGTTTTAAACCGTATAACAAGATATGCACAATGTTAAGGAAACTCAAAGATGGAGAATATGGCAGGGCTTTCTAGACCCACAGACACTGATAGACGGTAGCAAACAAACCAATAATTTCTTAAGATCTGCAACAAAATGTGTACCTAAATAGAGTCACAAAACATCATCATTAAATTACAATTACTACGGAAGGAATGTTTTTATTGTGTGCCATAGGCTTCTCCAGACTACCTATTACAGTGGACCTTATTGGATGCTAGAAATGGAACCCAGGGATTTAGCCAACTTGGGTAAATGCTCTCCCACTGAACCCCACCCCATCCAAGACAGCACACCCTTTAAAAGCTACTTAATGATGTGTCTCTAAATAGATACATTCTTTCATGTTTCTTTTCATGCTCCCATTCATTTGGAAGACATCCATGCTCTGAGTCACTGGGTCTTTGTGGGCTCCGTTTTGACCACTCCTTCTCAGAACTAGATCTTCATCTCCACACAGATGTGTTCTACCCCTGCATCCCAGCACCTCCTGGCTCTCTCTCCATCTGAGCTTTGCCGCTCCAGTCTGATGTGATGTGTCCGTTGTCAGCGACCTGATATAGACATGAAGCATTAAGGCTGTTTTATGCATCAAGCGCGGGACTTTGTCCTCCACATACAATGTAAGTCTTTTCACTCTGGGTTGGCATTAATTAGTTTCTTGCCTAGGCCCAGAAATGCCAGGTTTCGTGCAGGTATAATTCATCACCCAGAAAGCTGAAGGCATGTCTTTTGAAACAAGATCATGTTCTCAGTAAGAGTAAGAAACTGACCCACCATCCCATCCTGTGCCCCTCATCTCACACAATTGAGAATGGCATCCAACTATTACAAAGAACGTGTGCCTCTTGAAACCCACCCCAGAGTTCTACACAAGCCAGAAACCTCCGTAGAAGCAGCTCTGCCCAGCAGGCAGCAAAGGCCTTTCCCAGTGTTCATACTGGTCAGCAGCAGTTACAGATCACCACACTGTGCAAGGGCTTGAAGAACAATAAAAACACTACCATTGTGGACTAGATAACAGACTAGCAGCAAGAAGACAAAGACACTCACCCTGAAACATGGAGGAGAACTAGGTTAGAGATCAACTTAGGACACTGCCAGCATGGAGATCTTATCACAGGGGGACTAGAGAGGAGGCTCAGCAGAGGATCCAGTTCATATTCCAGCATTCACATGACAAATCAGGTGTCCCATGCATGCTTGTAGCCCCAGCTCTCAGAGTGAAGCATCCAAGAGTCCGGTATTCCGTGCATACCTGGAACCCCAGCTCTCAGAGTGAAGCATCCAAGAGTCCAGTATTCCGTGCATACCTGGAACCCCAGCTCTCAGTGTGAAGCACCCAAGAGTCAGGCATCTCGTGCATACCTGTAAACCAGATCTGAGTATGGAGCACAGAAGACAGAAGGGTTGCTAGGTTGCTGGCTTCTAACATAGCTGAGAAGCTACACCAGCCCTAGGTTCAGGGAGGGACTCTATCTTTAAAGGAATAGGCAAAGAATGAAAAGAGAGAAAAATCCAACATTCTTTTCTGGCCTCCATGTTTGTGCACAGGTTCACACACACACACATGCACTTGTGCACATACACAGATAAACAGATAAATACCTTTTTAAAGATATTATTAAAAAAGCAAGTGATATGAACACAGAATGGAGCAAGCAAACCACAGCCTCTCTTTTGTCTCAATGCAGACCATAAGGATGAACACAGGAGCTTTACTCCTGTCTCTTCTTTACAATGAATGTTTGTTAAACGAATGGCTGATGTCACTGAGGAGCAGCTTCACTGAGGTGAGACACCCTCCCTCAATCTTCCCATGTGGCTCTAGCACTTGAAGATACATTATTCTGATTCTTATTCAGATATATGATCACTCAGATCCACTATTTTCTCTGTTCTATAAAGAGCAAGAACACAACCTCATTTTATGAATGTGGAGGTTTTCGTCAAAAAAAAAAAAAAGATATAATGGGAGGCTAGACAGACAGCTGTGGTTAAGAGCATGTAGCGATCTTACAGGAGACCAGAACTTGGTTCCAAGCACCCACATCAAGCAGCTCGTGTCGGAGTCCACAGAAGTGGATCGGTTCTAAAGATCAGGGAGTTCAGAACTATCCTTGCTCCTTCAAGGTTATTGATAGGAAGGGTGTTGGACCTAAGGTAGGATTACTAACCTCAGGTGTGGCTACTAACAGGATGTCTTGACCTAGGGTGTGGTTATTTGGTGTTTGGGGTATTAAGATGGCAATTGCTGTGTTTGTTCCTTGTTTGTATCCTGGTAAAGAAGTCTTGCCTTCTTCCCTCCTTTTGGATTCGGGTATTTAAAGATCATGAGAAATAAACACGAGCTGATTCAGTATTAACTGGGTTATCATCCCGACTCTGTTCTGTGTCTCTGTATTTCTTTTATAACTCTGTTTTTTCTGCCTAACGTTCCTAATCTACATGCCCCTACCCTGGAACATATGAACCTGTCGAGGCCAGACCCTGACAAACTCACAGCCACCGATAACTCCAGCTCCAAGGGAATCTGATACGGCCAATGTTCACAGATACCTGTACATGTGTACTTATAGCCACACAGAGACACATGCATACACATAATTTAAAATAAAATATATCTTTAAAAAAAAGAGAGAGAATGACTTAACCAAGGTCACAAAGGTACTCATTAGTAGAAGGCTTCCGGGAAGACAGGCTCCCTGCCCAAGAGCCCTTGATCTCATCCTTGGAGAATAAAAGGAGCCTTGAGTTGCTCTCCTTACTCCCTTTCTCATTACTGTGGGACCAATGGCCACATAACCCTGGGAATACATATCATTATAGCCCGGACCATTAGTAATGCCCACTGCATGACTTTAATCAGTGTTACCTCTGTGTTTCAGATTCCTCCTCCCTAAGGTGGATATTGACCACCCACCTGCCACCTTCTACAGTGGTTTGAGGGTTAAATAAGTTAATACACATATAACAGTTGACTCAACTAATAGCAGGAATCCTTCTTCCTTGAACCTGAAGCCTGTCTGCCCACAGGTACCTCAGTTCTATTTGGAGCTTACTTAGGGCCAGGATGAGGCTTAACTTAGGGTCTGAAACACTTTCTGTCTTTAGAGTAAAAAGACGTATATTTTTCTTATATATATTTATGTTTTATATGATTCTGCCTATTAAAAATAACCATGCCTGTGAAGTTGTAAAGAAAAATGAACTCCTACACACTGCTTGTGAGAATATTAATTAGCACAACTATTATGGAAACCAGTATAGAGGTTCCTTAGACACCTAATAATAGAAGATACAACCCAGATGTACCACTCCTGAATGTAAAGGGAAAGAAACTGGGATATAAAAGAGATACTCACACTCCACATTGATTGGGGCACTATTCATAACAGCCAAAATATAAAACCACACCGGGTGTCAACAACCGATGAACAGATGAAGAAAACATGGTACACACACAATGAAGTTTATTCAGACAACGAAATCACTCCATTCGCAGGAAAAGTGCTGGAGCCAGGAGTTAGGGTAGTGATATTTCATCTGTATTTTAATAAACAAAGCTGGCCTGAAGACCAGAATGCAAAACAGTCATACTAGACAGTCATAGGTAGTGGTGGCTCATACCTTTAATCCCAGCAGCCACATTAGTTAGCCACAGAGGTCGGGTGGTGGTGGTGCAAGCCTTTAATCCCAGCACTAGAGAGGAATATGAGGCGGGATGAGGCAGGAACTGGCTCTCTTTCAGCCTGAAGATTTCACAGAGGTAAGAGCTCGCTAGTGGCTTGGCTGCTTTGCTTTTATGATCTTCAGGCAGAAGCCCAATGTCTATCTATGGGTTTTTACTATTTGTGCTGCAGGTCATCCTAAGCAAAGTTGGTCAGACATAAAAAGAAAAGCATTATTTGGTTTCTCATAGACGTGAAAACTAAAGAGAAAACCAAACGGACGTGTCCTGAAAATAAAAGGCAAATGTTTGTGGGACGGTCACGGCAAGGGCAATGAAAATGATTGAAACGCAAGTCATACACGTGTGAAAATGTCACAGTGGAACCTACAGATTCATGCAACCACACTTGTTAGACACGGACGTGGTTTCTTTACAGGTCTAAGGCACTGAGAATGGTTCAGTTTCCCATTACTCCCCGGGGATCACAGGCCTTACACAGATCTACTTCCTGGCAGAGAAAAGGAAGACTCAGGCTGTTGAAGGGCTGGGTCAAGGTTGCTTGGCTAGTTAGAGTAGAAGCCTAAGCCTAAGCGAGACTCTACAGCTCTCAATGGCTTTGACAACTTCCTTCCTCTGGGTCCACACAGGTAATTAGGTCTATCTTCATGCCAGCAACCATTGCTTCTATAATCTAGAGTTAATGAAAGTACCAACCCACCTCAGAATGGCCAAGGGTTGCATTCTTCACCAACTCCTGTGCAAGGTAGATGCTTCATTGACCTAGTGCGAAACACAGCCGCTGGCCTGCCTGCTCCAAGTCACGGATCTAGGTTACAATTTGCTACGGCTTAAGGTGTGTTGTAATCGACAGGTCACAGGCTTGTACTATGAAATGTGATGCTCGCCCTAGTTCTTCCCATACCCAGCCTTCTAAGCTTTAGTTTCCTTTACCTGTTATTATTTCTCTTTCTTCTCTTCTTCCTTCCTTCCTTCCTTTATCGCCCTTTTTCTCCTTCTCTTCATGTTTCCTTGCTCAGTTTGAAACTGACTCTATTAAGAGGCAAGCCATTGCACCCTGCCGTCTTCCTAGGCAAACTTAATGAACAGATTCCTATTTTCTCATCCCTGTCACTTGGGAAATGTGGCCTAAGACTGGACCAAGGATGGCTGGTATGGAAATTCACTTAATCTTCCCATGGGCTGACATTGGCCAGTGAATCTTTCCAGCTGCTCAAATCAGACAAAACTCCCAAACCACAGCAACGGTAGCTGAGGAAAACCAGTTTGAATGGAAAGTAAGTGTCGCACAAAGTGGATTTTCTAACCCTCACTTTACAAAGCTGTATGTCACTCCCCGCCAAGAAGTCACACATCGGAAGGAAAACGGAGGAGGCGTCTGCTCTGTGGCCATGTGCTTCTCAGCACCCCGTTGCATTCTCCAGCATCCCCAGCCACGGGGACGTTTTAAGGCAACTTTAGTTTTCCATGGTCATCCGCCAAAAACAACTAACTACACAACCGGCTTTGCAGTGTGAGCCAATCTGGCTCTCTGGGGGAGGACAGGCTGAAGCCTTTAAAAATGTATTACAATGAGAACTAAAGAAAGAGTTTTTCTTCTGGAGTGGACGGGTCTCCTATCCTAGCATAGGTCTTGTTGAGTCATTTTTCTTGAACAAGAAGCTGGGGAATCTGTCATTCTGCTGAGCACAAAGACAGCTGTAATCTGCTAGCATACAGTTTGACAAAAAAAAATAACAAAAAAGAGCCATTTCCTTTTCTCACAATCTTCTGCTGGCAGGAACGAGAGCCCAGTGCAAGCCAACCCTGAGCACGTGGCATTTCTGGCTGCAATACAAAGGACTCCAGCATCCTTCTGCATATTTGATGACCCTGGGGACCCTGCAGCGTAGCGCTGCTGTGGGAACATCTGAGGCAGCCAGCGGGCACAGCTGTCTTTGTCTTCCCACGTTGTTCAGAGCTGCGGCTATTGGGGAGCTGCGGGAATGGGAAGGGGGTGCTGGTTGAGAAAATTATAAGGCTCACCGAGGTTCACGTGGCAAAACCAGTCTATGTGGGTTCTTAGTTGCAGATTGCTACTCCCCAAAGATTGCTCACCGGTGCCCCCAACCTCTTCATTGCTCTAAAAGCTATGTTCCATAGAGAAAGAAAACTGTCCCTCAGGGGAAGGGCTGTGACCGTTGGACTAGAACTCTGCCGCAGAAATCAGATTGAATGCTGCAGCAGTATTTCCTGGGGTGTGGCAAAAAACGGGGTGCACACAGTGTTTTCAGATCATTCAGGAAGGGATCCGAGGGTTCTGATAAAGAAAAATCTGCAGGCTTGTAGTGGTGGTGCTCACTTTTAATCCCAGCACTCAGGAGGCAGAGGCAAATGGATCTCTTGTGAGTTCGAGGCCAGCCTGGTGTACAAAGCAAATCCCAGGTCATCTAGATTTATATAGTGAGAGTCTACCTCTCACAAAAAGAAAAAGTGGCAGGGGGGAGAAAGAGAGAAAAAGAACAGAATCTGCAGGTATCTTGCTGACAAGAAACTAGATTCCCTTCCTAATTTCAGTTAATGATGCATGCCACGCACAAAACCTGGACCGCTCATTTCAGTGGATTGTAGCTACTCCTGCACCACAGCCACGTTTGACAGAGTCGCACACTGTGTCAGCACATGACGCCATACCATAGCTGCGGTTTCTGAAGCTGTGAGCCTCCACCTAGCCGTGGTCTGCCGAAACAAAAGGCTTCTTATTTTATACTCTTGTCCCATACTAGCGGCCAGTGATGTTGACTTAAATAGACCCAGTTTCTTTTTAACTACGGCACAACACACAAATCACCCTTTGGCAGAATGTCACATCCCCTGCTTCTCAAGTTCTGGCTCCTGACCAGATCACACCTCAGTCCCTAAATGGCAGTTTCTTTTGCCTAAAGGCAGTTGCCTTGCTGGATGTCTTAGTTAGGGTTTCTATGGCTGTGATGAAACACCATGACCAAAAACAACTTATGGAAGAAAGGGTTTATTTGGCTTCCACCCATATCATTGTTCATCATTGAAGGAAATCAGGACAGAAGTTAAAGCAGATCAGGAACCTTGAGGCAGGAGCCGATGCAGAGGCCATGGAGCGGTGCTGCTTACTGGCTTGCTTCACTTGGCTTGCTCAACCTGCTTTCTGATAGCACCCAGGGCTACCAGCCAGAAATGGCTGGGCCCTCTCCTGTCAATCACTAATTAAGAAAACCCACTGTAAGAACTGCACACATGCCATTCTGGCCCGGGGCATTTTATCAGTTAAGGTTTCCTATTTCCAAATTACTCTAGTCTGTGTCAAGTTGACACAAGAACTGGCCAGCACACTAAGGTAAGCCTTGTCCCTGGAGCGGAGCATAAACCCTGAACTTGGCTTTTCTCAGCCCCAGAGACAGAAAGATCTAGGAATTTAGGAGGGTTTTAAGCCCAGACATTCCTTGCTGGGATGAGGACAACAACCAGGATCCGGTCACTGAGAGCTCTGACAAATGACTGTCTAGAGAGCGCTTTGGCCATCTCCAGACTAAGGCAGGTAGACATTGGTTTACTGTGGATTAAACAGGACACCAAAATTGGGGAGAAAGGTCCCCTACATGTTTGCATGAGTAATGCAGACAAGAGCATCATACTCCCTGTAGTCACCGACACTGATGAGAATAAGGTGACGTTAAGCTTGTGCCTTCAAAGTATTCAAGACAGTGATTCTTAACTCTGTCTCAGCACCAAAATAACCACTGGTAAAGTTTTTCAAAATGCCAAGTCAGCAGTGTGTGGTAGCATGGGCTGTTATCCCAGCACACAGGAAGCTAATCCATGAAAGACACAAGTTCGAGCCCAGCTTCATCTACAAAGCTAGACTGCGCCTCCAATTAAAAAATAAAAATAAAAACTAAGACCAGCAGAACTCTCTGCTCCCACACCAGCCCAAAAGGACTGGGTCAGAATCTTCAGCAGTAGGGACCAGGAAGTAATAAACAGAAAGCACCAATAAGAAGCTGAGTGTGGGGGCCCTGGTCTGCAGCCACTGAGGTCCCACGATCCTTCACAACTACAGAGCGGCTCTGCAAGCAAAGGTTCTTTGAGAAATTCTGATGTAGGCTACCTCTCTCTGGACATGGTAGAACCCTGTGCTCCTGGAGCGTTTGTTCCTGTGAACACACATCTTACAACTTGTCTGACCAGAGGCAGCCTGTTCCACTCCCACTAAAGAGACTTCCCATGTCTAGAAAGATCTCTTATCATTTTAAGAATAGGTATAGAGAGGGGTTGGAGGGAGGAAAGAGAAAAGTGATGTAATTATACTTTAATTTTATTAACGTTTTTAAAAGAAATAGGTATATAAGAAAGGGAAGAGGGGATTTTGGTCCATCATTATTTAAACTATGATGTACCAATGATCAAAACATGACAATATAAAGTCAGTCACTGTTGATTCAAAAACCAAAAAAAAAAAAAAACATGGCCATGATTTGGTTTCATTGGAAGGATTCAAAGTGATGGAGAAAGAACAGGCTGTAAGTGTGGTTCATGATCATCCATTCTTCCAGATGCATGGGTAATTTCAGAGTAATTAAAGGTTGTATAGATACTAGGAATTATCTATAATGTTTCCACACACATGTAATATCTACATAAATAAATGTGTATCTCTGTATTACATGGTTATATAATTGAAATTATTAACAGTGTGGTGGTTTGAAAGAAAATGGCCCCCAAAGGGAGTGGCACAATTAGGAAGTATGGCCTTGCTGAAGTAGGTGTGGCCTTGTTGGAGGAAGTATGTCACTGTGGGGTGGGCTTTGAGGTCTCCTTTGCTCAAGCTATACTCAGTGTGGGAGATAATTCATTTCCTATTGCCTGAGGATCAAGATGGAGAACTCTCAGTTCCTTCTCCATCACCATTTCTGCCTGCATGCCACCGCGTCCCACCATAATGATAATGGACTAAACCTCTGAAGTGTAAATAGTCCAATTAAATGTTTTCCTTTATAAGAGTTACTGCAGTCACAGTATCTCTTTACAGCAATAGAAACCCTAAGACAAACAGAAATGCGGTAGTCTAGAAAAAATAACACCTGGACTCTGGGTTTCCAAAATGTTGGCATTACAACTTCATGTAAAGAGGTGATTAGCCAATGGTAGATGATGTAAAGAGGTGATTAGCCAATGGTAGATGATGTAAAGAGGTGATTAGCCAATGGTAGATGATGTAAAGAGGTGATTAGCCAATGGTAGATGATGTAAAGAGGTGATTAGCCAATGGTAGATGATGTAAAGAGGTGATTAGCCAATGGTAGATGATGTAAAGAGGTGGACTCTGCATGCTGTCGGAAGGCACAGCAGTGGCCCAAGCCCAGATTGTCCAGGTTTCACCAAGTTGATTGCTTAGCATTCTGCCGTTCAGATGGCTTTATCTCGCTTTCCCCAAAAAAGAACTATTTAGGAAGAGTCAGGAGTCTTTCTTTGGCTGGATAAAAATGTTCCCCTCAAGCCATGAGCGCAACCTGTAGTAGAAATGCCTCCTTGGCTCTAAGGGAACCCTAAGGACCCTTATCCGCACACATATCTAGCTTTTCCTCCCTGAGCAATGAGATTCTACCACGAGAAAAGCCCACACGGTCAAGTCCCTGGGCTTTGCACACACTGAATCTTCTTCCACTTAATGCCCCTTCCCAAACTCTCCTATGGAGGGACCAACTGGACTCTCTACCGCGGGGCTGTAGGCATCCTCCTCCATCTTCTCCTGGTTCTTAGCGCTGCAAGCACCCATTGCTTCCCCTCTACTCTCTGGTCTTCAATCTCCCTGTGACCCTGAGCAGTAATCCTATTAGAGCCCTGAACTCTCTCCAGGACATTCATCATCTCCATCCACCTTTTTAATGGCATTGTTAATGATTTGAAGGGAGTAAATCACAGTCAAGATAATGGCTGCAAAAAATTAATAGACATGATTTTTATGATATAATATACTAGTGTACTAATTGTGAGAACAGTTAATTGAAAAGCACTAAATATTTTATTATCCATTCAGCATTCTGTTTATTCTTTCTCCCATTCTGAACTTTTTACCTATTATTCTTTCATAATTTCCCATAAAGAAAAACCGCAGAGTAAGATAAAGGGGATTCTAATCTCCACATCTAATTACAGAAATGAGTAAATCACCATTTAACGTGTCATAATCTTAAGAAAAAGGAGTAAGACACAATTCAAGGAGAAGCTAACGCCCTCAGCTTGGGAGAAATGTAATCTACTTAAAGAACTGTTGAATTACTTAAGAAATGGAGTCTTTTTTTTTCTTCCTGATTGTAGGGGAAGACTATGCATAACCGTTTTCATATAACGGTGTTTTCAATGAACTGAATTGTTTCTTACTTGTCTCTGTGACTGTGGGTCACGTGCCAGGTTAAGGACAATGCTGGGCTCTCCTTCACCTCTGTACTTGAGCCTAAAGAAGCCAGGGTCTGATACAGAGTGCACCAACACTACCACACACAACTCTGGGATCCTGCTCCCTTTATGAAAACCACTCAGTTATTGTGTGTTCATATAATTCTCACCAGCATTCACCTTTCCACCATCAGATCACCAAAGCACCCTCCCTCGAGTGAAGCCGGACAACTTCACATCTAATAAACTCCTGTGAAGATCAGGACTCAGACTTGATGGCTAGTTTACTTGGCAGTTGGATTTTGTTTTGTTCCTGGGGCTGGGAAGAAGATAAAAACCATCATGCCGTATAAAGTCTTGAAACCTAACAACCCTCTACCCCAATCACTATTATCATCTTCGTCTCCAAGGAAGTGAGAGAGCAGGGCTTGCAGGCTGGGTCCACACATGCTGAGCTGGCTCCAAACTCCATTGTCAAATGCACCAAGTTTATCTTTGATTCTTCATCATCCCTGTTCCTAACTGAGCTCTCATTCCTCAGGCCTCCCCATCACCATCTCCCACCCCACCCCTAAAGCCTGCCCCCCACTACCCCACCCACTGGGCCACGGCTTTCCCTATCCAGGACTCTTAGAGACTGAAAAGGAGATTATTGTTGGAATTTCAAGCCCCTGGAGATACCGTCTTTAATCATTAATCCCAGAACCTAAAAGAGCTTCAGAATTATCTAGGAGCCTGTGACAAAGACCAATTCCATGGCCTATTCCACAGAGTCGGGAGTCCCTGGAGAATAGCAGGAATCTGTCCCTGTGGTTTAGCCCACCAGCCAGAGATAGTCAAGGCCTCTGGGATCATCCCACAGTCTCCCATGTGCACTGGGCAGTGTTTGGCACCTGGAATAGGAGCTGGAGGCATTAATTTCCTAGAAAAGGTAGCGTCCCTAATAATATGTTCAGGACAGAGAAACTCAATCAACGATATTGGTCATGACCAGAGTTTTCACTAAACAGTATGCTATCTTCAACTCAATCAGCTGATTCCACCAAATAAAGATGTTTGATCAGTTAATTGTATCCAGAGAGAAAATGGCATTGGCTCTCTTTAGTTTCTTCATTATTGTAAAAGGCAGGATTTACAAGTATGCATAAAGGCCTTTCCTGTCCTTCCCCAGAAATGAGACTGAACCCTGACCATCTCCTAAGCCCAATCTAATGGCTCCTAAATCCAGATCATTGCCGAACTCCACTTCCCTGATTAACTAGAAGCTGTACAGCAATGCCAACTACCAAACGGACACTCGACAGAGGATGTGCAGCTCCCGGCAGGGGAAGTATCTCTCTTCACACCTCCTACCTTTAGAGACCCATATGAAAGACCTCAAACTAGAGTGGTACACACTCTGAGTTCAGTTTGTGTGTGTGTGTGTGTATGTGTGTGTTCATATGTGTGCATTTTCATGTATATGAATGCACATATGTGGGTGGGAACACATGTGTTCATACATTCAGCTGAGTGTAAGCATCATGTGTTCTCACTCTATCTGGCTGTTTTGAGGTAAGGTCTCTCGCTGAGCCTGAAACCCACCTTCTTGGCTAGGCTGGATGGCCAGCAAGCTCCAGGGATCCGCATTTTCTGCGATGCTAGTACTGAAGTTATAGACAAGCTGCCATGCGCAATTTACTTCTCTTGTGACATGGCTTCTGAGGATCTGAACTCAGATCCTCATGCTTTGTGTCAAGAACTTTACCGAGTGAGCCATCTCCCCAGCCCCGAGAGTAAGTTCTTACTCCAACTCCACAGCTCTCCCTTTCAAGGGAGCCTCTTTTAACATCTACAAAAGCTACACCATGGCACCTAACCTGCTTAAAGTGACACATTAAGCTCCTTGGTGACCCAAAGTCTCTTTCAACACTTTGAACTCAATTCAGCCAGTCCTCTCCAATTAAAACTGTCTGATGCAAATGAGGACTCTTATGGTTCAAGTGTGATTGATTTAAGGGGCATTTTTATATCACTAGTAAATTCCTATCTCAATAATAGATAATTATAATGCAATTAGACACGTTATGATGATAAATTAAGACTCTGATCATCTGAACCATGACAACTGTTATTTGTTGGAGAAATAATGTCAGTGAGTTCCCAGATAGCCAAAGGTGGTTAAGCACATCCTGGAGGACCCTTGAGGCGTTGGACATAGAAGAGAGGATTCACGTATTGAGGAGCTATAACATATACTCTCCAGGATTCTTCCAACCTCAGGGTCTAATCCTAAGTCCTATCCATTATTTTAAGTGTTATTAATAACAATCTGTCTCTTTTTTGCTGAAAGATGCATCCTGAAAAATTATATTCTAGCAACCAAGTCATATTTCATTTTCAATTACTGTGATCCCACTACTCCAAGGGAATGGAGACACCAGTGCTTTGAAACCAAAAGAATATTCATTGGTGTGGGGGAGAAGAACTCATTTACCTACATCTGATCTTCTTCAAGAAGCACACCCTTGAACGATGAAGAGAGATTATACACTTGATGAGGGCAGGAAGTTATACACTGAAGAAAAGGGAGAAAGGTGTTTCGTGACTCCGCCCATGCCATTTATTTCATAACCACAAGTAAAATGGCAGATTCTCTAATCGTCTTCATTGTACAGTTTCCAAGGTAACACTGTGATTGACCTCTCCCAAACAATATAGTATCAAGCCAACATTGTCATTATTGCTGAAGTACAAAATCCACAACCTGATACCATTCTGCCTGAATTTTGGCCAGCTTTTTTACATAGTCATTCTGAGCCTTAATCTAAGCAGGTTCAGGTGCCCTTATGATTGACAGGGATGTAATTACCCTCAGTGTGGAAGATGGGGGAACAGAGCCATATATGGCCAGATATGCAAACTTGGTTGCTGTGGGACAATGGTCTTTTATCCTGTCACTTGTATTGTTTTTAATAAAATGCTGATTGGCCAGTAGCCAGGCAGGAAGTAGAGGTGGGGCAACGAAAATGCTGGGAAGAGGGAAGCACAGTCTGCAGTTGTGACCCAGCCACAGAGGAAGCAAGATGTGACTGCCTCACGAAAAAAGGTACCGAGCTATGTGGCTAACATAGAAAAGAATAATGGGCTAATGTAAGTTATTAGAATCAGTTAATAAGAAGAGCCTGAGATACTGGGCCAATCAGTTTATAATTAATGTAGACCTCTCTATGTTTATTTGGGGCTGAACGATTGTGGGACTCTACTTGAATTTCAGGGCTACCATTAGCCTTCTGTTTTCTTATGTTTAATTTTATTTCATTAATAAAAATTGTTAGAAAACAAAAAGTCTTGTAAGTCTCAGGCTAGCCTGGAACTCACGTTACTACTTCTGCTTCAGGATGCCAGGGGCTGAGACTGTGGGCATGGACCATGTCATCCCCACCCCCAGTCAAACTTACGGTTTTCTCCTTGCCTTTCCTGTCCTCTGTTGTTGTTGTTGTTGCTCAGAGGTTAGGAGCACTGACTGCTCTTCCAGAGGTTCTGAGTTCAATTCCCAGCAACCACATGG
>LOEQ01002128.1:0-11081 GCA_001685075.1 Bramus lutescens | reverse complement strand
GAGTCGGAGGATTGCGTCTTCTAGAAGCTTCGCTTGGAAAGTCTCACCAACAAACATGAGCTGAACAGGGACAACACTAAGAGACACTGCCAAACAGGACAGGCTCAACCCCACACAAAGAAGTACAGGCAACCAAGAAATGCTGAGAGCAGATGGGTGAGGGGGGTAGTCTTCCCCAATGTGATGATGTGAATGAGGATGGCCCCCGTTGGCCCATATGTTTGAATACTTGATCCCCAGTGAATGGAACTGCTTGGGAAGGATTAGCTAGCATGGCCTTGTTGGAGTGAATGTTGATAAGCACACTAAGGCGTTGCCATTAATAGGCTGCCCATGCTCCTATGGATGGCCTCCACTCGTGCATACAGGACTAGACTCAGTAGAGGTTATAAAATGAACAAAAAGGAGATAAATGTAGGAGGAAGACATGTTGGGGACCTTGGGGAGAATAGGAAGGAGTGGATATGATCAAGATACATTGGATGGCAGGTATGGTGGTACCAGCCTTCAATCCCAGCACTGGGGAGGCAGAGGCAGGCAGATCTCTGTGAGTTCAAAGCCAATTTGGTCTACATAGTGAGTTCCAGGCCAGTCAGAACTATGTGAGACCCTGTCTCAAAAAGAAAAATAAAGTGGGGGAATGCCTAAAATGGTGGTTGTAATAATAACTGATCAAAATAGAAGATGAGACAGAGAAAGCTAGAGTCACAGAATATATGTGAAACCAAGCCTGATTCAAATACTGACAGCAAATCTCAGTGAAATTTTTAGGTTCCAAAGGAGCCTGTCAGTGGGGAAATGGATGCTACACTGAGGGGTTGAGCCAGGAGAAATGACATAGGGCGCTCAACAGAAGACAGACAAGCATGGGGAAGGTGCAGACAACCTGTATCGGAGCCTGGCTTTACATCCTAAGTAGGAGGGCAGGGGGCTTCATCCTCAGGCCATTGTCTGTCCTCTTTCCATAGATTTCCCAAGAGTTGGAGTGCATGGATTGGAGGCAGTTTATGATCCTTTGTCTCATAATGTTTGATCAGAGGAGAAGCTTTTATGATACTTTACAGTACATAGTAGTTAAATTGAACAAATATTATGACCACAATAAAACACATTCTTATCACTGGAACATAAATCAGTTATAGCTACATCGTGAGGGAGAGTTTCCCCCAAGACCAGGGACACAGCTCGAAGCGATGTGGGGGCAGATGTTTAAAGGAGAAACCAAAGCATCAACTCTCAGTCAAAAGCCAAACACCACAAAACTAAAACCTGCTCCCTCCAGGGCTTCAGCGCCGCTTCATAGACCTCTCAGAGAAGCTTTTCCCTCTAACCCGGCACTAAAAAGCCACCTAAATAAAGCCCATTGAAAAGGACCCCAGTGGAGGGGCTCACTTGCCATAAACTGCAGCAGGCTTTGGAGCTCAGGGGAGACTCGCTCCTGCCACCCACAGCCTGGCAGGGCCCAGCTCCACACCAGTGCACACTTTTCCAATTAGAAACTGAAGATTCCCATCAGAGGTCAGGACTCGCATTCGATTCTGCTGGTGTGGAAGAAACTCTTCATGGAAGAACATGCCCATGGCTCACGTCCTCAAAGCTCTTTGGAAGAACAAGAGGCTGCTCCCATTGACAGGGAAGGCTCGCTTTTGTTTCCTCGTAACTTCTTGAAGCAGTGGAATCAAAAGTTGCAGCCCATAATGATCTGATAGGCACTCCTTATTTATAGACCCTTTGGAAATGACAGGCATTTGAGGGCAAGTGAAATGTCCACATTTCAGCTTTGTCCACAACTTAGCAGAGAAGGCAATGGAAGAACTTTAAAGGAACACAGCCACAGGCAGGACTGCTCTTAACTCGAAGACAGACAAACTCCTGTACTAAAAATGGCTACCTCACACTGAGCGCTGTAGCACAGACCTGCAATCCCAGTGCTCGGTAGACTGAGCCAGGAAGATCATGAATTCAAGGCCAGCCTGGGCTACATAGCAAGACTTCATCTCAAAAAAAGAAAACAAAAAAAAATCTCTCCTTTTCTTTCTTTCTTTTTCTTTAACTGTCATTTTTACAGGATAATCCAAGACTGGAGCAATTTTGGGATGAATTTCTAAGATTCAAGACCATCAATTACCCCCAAAGTTTAAAATGCTGGTTTACTGTCTAATTCCTCTATAGTGCAAAACCAGCACATATGAGCGCTCAGCCTGTGCTAGCCACGCATGAAGAGCTCACTTTTCCCCTGTCTTCTAAGTAAAGAAGCTGAGCCTTGGATGGTTTCATACAGTTGCCCAAAGTTGCCCTGCCGAGAAGAGGCGATTGAAGGACCCCTAATCTGGAGTTTGTTGCTATGGCAAAGAGCCTCCCTGGAAAGCAGCAACAAGAGAGGCCCTCCTGCAGCACCCCTGCACCCACTGCTGAGTCCAGACAAACCTTTGTCTGTTAGGAGTGTTGGTCACTATACCTGCACGTCATTGCGATCATCCCTCTCTATTACAGAAAGCGTGTATAAGGAAGGGATGGTGACATTGTATTGTCTTTAGCAGAGGTGACTTGTTCTGCTCTGGTTAGGCAAGCCGCTCACTGACTTTAGCTAATGCAGAGAGCTCGCCAGTTCTTCTGAAACTGAAGTTTGTTGTCTCAAAAGGCCCATCAAGGGCCGTCTGAAAGGAACTTGTTCATTTGCGTCTGTCCGTAGTTTGTTGTTTTCTTATTACAGCTGTTGTTAGTGTTTGCCACATCTGTGTGCCCCAGACAGCCAACGCAGCCTCCTGGTCCTCATGAGCATTGCCTTTGTGAGCTGCGCCAACATAGCCCTGACTTCAGCCTCCTCTCTCGAGCCTTTATAAGCGTATGAGTTTTCACAAGAGGACACTGCCGTTTCTATTACAGGTAAAGAGAAGTGTGGATCAGCTTTCAGATACAGCTTTCTGTTTACTCATGTAGTGATCCATTCGGGGGATGGGTCCAAGGAAGCAAGGGGGGTTGAGGTTACTGCTAACATCACATCTACACTGCTGAGAGAAACAAAGAGATAGAGACAGACAGACAGAAACAGAGGGAGGGAGAGAGGGAGAGAGGGAGGGAGGGAGGGAAGGAGGGAAGGAGGGAGGGAGTGTGGGAGAGAGGGAGGGAAGGAGGGAGGGAGGATGAGACGGAGGGAGGGAGGGAAGGAGGGAGGGAAGGAGGGACGGCAAAGAAGAAAGAGGGGGAGGAAAGGAGAAACAAAGACAGAGATAGGGAGGGAGACAAAGATAGAGACACAGGGAGGGAGGAAAGGGGAGGGGGGGCCCTGATTCAGTCATGATTCTGTTTTACTTAGGTCGCCCAGTCACAGGTCTCCCACCCAGCAGAGAGTTAACAATATATAACACATTCTCTTTGCCCCAATTACTGCAGAAAAGCAAAGCGGAAACCTAAATCATTCTCAGGGCAACCTGCAAAGAGGAACTCAAATCAACCTCGGAAGGAGTGCCCGACTCTGGTTTTAAACTAATTGCCATGTAAATTAANAAAAAAAAAAAAAAGCACAACCCCACCAGCAAGGAAAAGGAAGGTTTCTTCACAGACCATCAGCAAAGGGGGCCCCAGAAGCCTAAACAACATCGCGCCTGCTTCTTCAGACAATAAAATGCCAAAGTGTTCTTCTGCTGTCAGCAAATGATGAATACATGTGGTACCGATTATTTAATACCAGGAGACCACCAGGGAAGAAGATTTAGGTGAACTGTAGCAGAACTGTGCCATTTATTTTTATTACCATGCATTAAAAATTACGTTTACAGATAATTGTTTTTCTCCTTCCAATAAAGCAAGATTAAAAAAATCCAGAAGAATATTTAATAATAGTGGACCACCAGGGAGGAATTTTAAAAGTTGGATTTTTTATTGAAAAATTAGATTTACTTTTTTTTTAAATTTTCCCAATTATTTTTAAGTGCAATTTGTGAAGAAATTGTTTTAAACCAGGGGAGGTGGGATGAGTTTTAAGCTGGCCGGTAGGGCGTATCATGGATTAAGCTTCTTCTTGACAACCGTCAATACCTACCCAAAGCACCTCCACATTTCAAATATTTGGGTAACACCGTATTTTACCATCAGCCCCGCCACACATTCTTACAGGTTTCTACTAGCATCCAGGTCTCTAAAACATCTCAGATCAAAATAAACTCTTGTTATGTTTTTCCCCAGCAATCTGCTCTAGTACAAAAAAAAAAAAGAATTCTATTTACCAGCTTGCTTTTTTTTTTTTTTAAGGAGAGTGAGAAACAAAAGGTTAAAGGGGTAGAACTAACAGGAAGTAGAAGTAAAAACCAGAGCACATGAAAATGGCCGCAGGAAGAGACACAGTTCAAACGATGATCTTGCTAAATGTTAGTCGCCCTATTTACAACTAGGAAAAGAAGCCCTACAGCTGCCTTCCTCCTCCTTCACTGTATCGCCCACACAGAGTCCTAACGCTGAAGTTTTCTTGGCTGATCATCCCTTACTATTAGAATGCCCTCCTCAGGATTCCACCCACCCCGGTGAATCCACTCAGAACATTAGCTGACTCCCTAAAATCAAGCCACTCTTCTCCCATACACCAAGGGAAGGGAAGTTCCTTGCTTTCTGAAGTGAGAGGAGCAGTTCTGAGGAGAGTTGGGTCAGTCTAGCAGCCAACCCCAAGCCACCTTTGCAGTGCTTTGGAGTTAATTTTGCGTCATGAAAAGGCAGCGCGTGTTTTCTGGGCTTGAAACCAGTTAGGAAAGCAGAAGGACACGCGCACGACATCTCTCAAGTCTGGTTTTTCTCTTCCTCTGACTGGTTCTGAGGAGGAAGGAAGAGTCGGGGCCATAGCCAGAAAGGACTATGACATCCTAAAAAGCTGCCTGCAGCACCTCCCACTTCCCCAGCTCACCTTGAGAGTGAGAACGCACCCCCATAGTCTCGGGCTTTTGACGACAGGGTCCCCAGCTGGTGGTACTGTTTGGGGGCTCTTGAGAGATGTGGTCTTGTTGAAGCGAGTGTGTCACTGAAAGCTGGTTTTGAGAGTTAAAGACTCCTGCCATTTCTAGCCGGTTCTCTCTGCATCCTGCCTGTGGTTCAGATGTAACTGCTCAGCTCGTTGCTGGGGCCACCGGCTGCCCCCATTCTATCTCCCGTGGACTCTGACCCTCTGGAACCTTAAGCCCACGTGAACTCTTCTGCGAGCTGCCTTGGCCATGGTGTAACGAATACACCATGTTATCCCCACCATTATATTTCCTGCTGTAATATCTTAGTTTAAGTATCACATATTCATCCGATGATCACTTGGAGAGTGTGTCTCAAACCTCAAGTGCTTATTCACAAGATTGTGGGGGCTGACAACGTTCAAGAGTGAAATGTCTCCCACATGTTCCTGTGTTTGAATACTCGGTTCCCAGGTAGCGATGCTGTGGTGATGTTGAAGGACTTTCATGAGGAAACGACCGGCTGGGAGAAGTAGGATGCTGGGGTTGGGCCTTGGGTTGTAGCCTTCCACACTTCTGGTCAAGGCTCTCTGCTGCCAGACGACCTATGTGATGTACGCGGCTGTCTCACGCTCACACCTGCCGGGCCGTTCCGGCCATGAAGGACCGAATTCCATGAACTGTGGACCAGAATAAACTCCGCCTTCTCTAAACTACTCCTTGTGACGTATCTGGTCATTTCGGTGCCAAAAGCTAACTGTCTTGAGAGGCCAAGAATGTTGCTCCAGTTTGGGACGCCATCAGGTCGCATAGTGCATACGTGATTATAGTTTCTTTGGATTTCAAGACTGAGATAGTATAATGAAAGTTTTTATTGCTGGATTTGATTTCTTCTAAGGAAAATCAAAAGGCATGAGGTGGCTGGAGCCAGACCAGGTCAGAGCTGGTCAGCATTGAACTTGTCGCAGGGTATAGCCCAGCAGAGGGAACAGGGCATGACTGTGACCCAGCTCCCATGTGGCCCTCATATTGGACCCTGGAAACAAATACTCTCTGAATTCAAAGCCAATAACCTCCTCCGCTGTGGTAAAGCCCAAAGTAACCTGACAATCATTTCTGTGTGAGCCAATCATTAACCCTTACCTAACAAGGTGTTCTAGAACGTACACCTTCAAAACCTCACCCCTCTGAATCCCACCAGAAAATGCCCAAGAGCACAGGGGGGCTCCTAGCAAAAGGTCAATAAAAGAGCAGAGTGGCCAAATGCAAACGCGGGTTGTCCTTCCCTCTTGAAACGCTTCTGTGGCCCAACGAAAGCATCTGCATACCCCTTGTACAGGCTTCGAAGGCCATCCTGACTCTTGGCCCCTCCAGCGCCAGTGCCCTGTGCAGTGAATCCCTCTAGTACTGGAGCACAGAGTGCTTTGGATGGCTGAGCCGTTGGATGTTGTTCAAAGCCAGTCTGTTGTTTGGATAAGAACTAATGAACTAGATTGTTCCGGGTTCTGGCTTTTACAAATAATGCTGCTATGCCCCTCAACTGAAGAATAGATAAGGACAATGTGGTATGTTTACACAATGGAGTACTACTCAGGGTAAAAAATAATGACATCTTGCAATTCGCAAGCAAATGAACAGAACTAGAAAAAAAAAACATGCTGATGAGGTAACCCAGACCTAGAAAGACAAATATAATATGTACTCATTCATATGTGGACATTACACATAAAGCAAAAGATAACCAGCCTACAGTCCACAACCCCAGAGAACCTAGGGAACAAAGAAAACCCTAAGAGAGACATACATGGATCCACTTAGAAAGAAGAAAAAGACAAAATCTCCTGAGTAAACTGGGAGCATGGGAGCAGGGGCAGGGTAGAAGGGGAGAGAGGAGGAAGGAAGGGAAGTGGGGAAAATGTATAGCGCAATAAAAACAATTTTTAAAAAGGAAAAAAAGAACCTTGATCAAAGTGAGCAGTATGACTGTCAGCGACAGCATTCTACTAAGTCTGGAACAAATGTCCCTGGAATTTGTATTTCTGAGTTATATCTCCCAAAAAGAAAAAAAAGAAAGGGGGGAAAGGAGGAGGGGAGGAGGAGAAAAGACAGCATTGAGACAAGAAGGGGGGTTCAGACTGCCAGTTCTGCATAAGCTTAGAGAAAAGAGGGGTCACTGTAACTGCCTGGAACTACATTTGCCCTGCTGGCCACCTTCCTACAGCTCTCTAGACCGAGGAAGACGAAGGATCTTAGCCCAGAAAAGATCTGAAGGCCATGTTTGGGATAAAGAGGTCAATCCCTGCTTAGTTCCCGGCTGGATGTGGAGCTGCTCCAAAGAGGTCTGTAACACTGTGGGAGGGCCCCCAAGAAGGCACCCATCACTTGACAATGATAGTCTGGCATGTTACTAGACGACAAAGAGGCCAAGCTACTGTCTTAGTCTGCCCAGACTGCTTTATCCTATACCAAAAAATGGGTAACAGTAACAGTAGAAGTTGGAAATTTCAGATCAAGGCCATTTCTGAACCTAGTGAGAAACTTCTGGTTCATAGGAGGACATGGTAACTTTTATGGGTTCTTCTATAAGAGAATTAACCCTATTCCAGATGGCGCTACTTTATGATCCATCTCTTCTCCTCCTGAAGATGTCAAGTCCTAATGCCATAACCTTACAGGTGAGGATTTGAATACACAACACTTGAATGGGAAGCATAATGTACACAACGAATCTGACACCCATTTCAGCTAGTTTGCGACAACTTACCTTACTAGAGCTGGGGGCCACTGAGCTGGAGATTCTCTCTGACTGAAATGACGTAATAACAAACCTGCCACACCAAACACAAAGCCAGGTTTTGCCTTGGCACTTCTGGCTTTGAAAAGTGCTCACAAAGGGTTTCTTATCTCATCCTGGACACCACCTTGTGATGTAAGTGATCTTACCCCATACCACAGATGAGAAAAACGAAGCTTTGGGAAATGTGTGTGACTGGCCCAAGGGTACATAACTCATCCCTGTAACACAAGTCTCCACAGTAATTTCTGGCTGCCTTCTGCTACATTTTTTACGCATTTCCATAGGCACTGAAATCAACATCAAAGATACAGCAGAAGCTCCATTCTGTGATAAAAACTCGAATTCAGTTCAGACGTCACCTTCCGCCTCCACCTGATATCACTCTCAGTGGCTCTTGAACCTCTGGGCTTTCATGACTTTCAACTACAAAGGCCCCTATTCCATTAAAACAAAATTAAAAAGTTACCCACATCGTGACTTTTAAATCATTACAGTTGACAGGTTAATGCCCTGGGTATACATGTACCTAACTTAAATGATTAGATATAGATACATTAGAAATTATGTCTAAATAAACACTTTCCATGAGACCTTCCTGGTCCTTGGGATTGGCCAAGAAATGCCTAACTCACTAGAAAACCCAAATCTTTTTAAGCTAAAGTAGTTTTTATAGGAAAAAAAAAAAGGACTTCAAAAGAATTTGAGTAAATTCTCAGATTGCTTAACATTTCTAGTTAAATAAAGGTGAGAGGTAATGAGAAAGAGCCTGGACTTGGAGTCCAGGTGTGAGTTCTAGATGCAACTGCCCTGAACTAGCCAGGAAGCCCCACAGAGTCCCAGAGCCTCAACTCCTTTATCTGTCAAGGTCATTGGACTGTACTGTGTGAGACATTTATGGCTTCATGTTCTGTGATTTGAGTACCCATCCCTGGAGAAGCTCCTTCCTGGTCCATAAACTAAAGCTAACGATTGCTTCAGGCCAGCAAGACTGCAGACTATGCAAGCAAAAGAGGATGTGCATCCACCAAAACAAACAAGCTCTGGCTCCAGGAGCCAAGGCCCGCAACCTGCAGACCGGCTGCACCCGTTCAAGGCATTTCGCTTCATGTGACACACGGTGTCGTGGCGATTTTCATCAAAACCTATGCAAAGAAATTTCTAGAGCAGATATTCTTTGGTAGTGAAAATTGAATCTGAATACACATGTTAAACTTAATGACTTCATTGTCCCTGAGCCATTGACTGCTCAGACAACTGCGTTCTACATCGGCCCCCACAGGGGGGTTGAGGATTCTTAATTCACCCAAGGATGCTAATCAAGTCGAGAGGCTTCCAGACGTGAGTATTTGTACCTGTGTGCTGTTTGTTTTAAATCAGAATGCCTACTTTGTGTGAGGACGAATCCTGTAATTAAATCCCCTTTTGTTCTGTCTGTATACCCATCAATCTTACTTCACAAGTCAAACAGAGAAGAGATATCATGTTAGTAGTGGGTCCATAAGCTGCTCCAAACATCTAGTCAGATGCCCTGGGCACTGTATGACCATGAATATTCTTTAACTATATAGCAAAGGTTCTCCCAGCAGGTTTATAATTCTTTTTGAGGTAAAACAATGGCCTACAATCTCTTCAGGTTTTTAAATAATTCACACTATAAACCTTACTTTGAGATTGGGTATTGTTCTTATTGTCTTCATTACATCCAAGACAAGATAGTTTTATTACAGGTAAGAAGAATCACACACACCCATTGTCAACTAACTTTAAAAATTCTAAACTCATAAAAAAATAATTATTGTTTGTGTTACTACTTTGAAAATTGGACAGGGGTTGTTCCTGGTTCCCAGCGAACTGTTTCTTCTCTTTAGAACTAGAACCCTGCACAAGTTTTAGTGAGATAGTGATGGACCATCCTCTCTGAAGCTGTTTGCCATTAGTTCTCACAGCTTGCCACAGGGCATGTCTCAGCCTCCCTTGCAGCTAGACACGGACATGTAACTAAGTCCTCGTTAAATAGCATGCATGCAGGAATGGTGTGTGCACATGCTAGCTCCTCATCTTTAAGAACGCTGAGTCTTCCCATGAACTGGAATGAGGATATAATGTCAGTTTTAACATGGGCAATGCCCTCGGACTGGCAGGATGTCCAGGTGAAGGAATGTGTATTCTGGATGACTCTGGAACCCTGCCTTTCTTGAAGCTTAACTGTGAAAGAAGAGTCGACATCTGCTTTTATTAATCTACAAAGTAATGAGTTTCATTATGATATTTTCATATACATTTATCACTGTACTTTTTGCCCCCATTACCTTCTTTTATATGTCCTTTCCCTCCCCAGGTGCCTTCATCCCTTCAAATATCCTCCCCTCCAGACATCTACATTGATGCTCTCACAAACATCTATATTGATTAAACCACTGCATTTTGTTACATTTTTACAAATACCTACTACAGAAATTTTCATTTTCTTCCAAACTAATCTAAATTTGTACCAGATAGCCCATTCCTTTACAAAAGATAATTGCTCTCCAATGTGGACAGTCATCAAAATGAACAGTTAATGTGTTATTATATGCACACAGGAAGCCTTCTCAGCGTGGTATTTTAAGGCAAAGCTACTGATCTCAGTCTCCAGAAAGCAAACATTGGTACAGCCACTTATTGGCCTTAAAAATCTAGAGATGGTCACACCATCCATAAGCTTGAGCAGAACAACATCATTCCTACACCGCTATCATTGAGTGAATTCATGGCACCTGCTGAGATCACAAGTTCATGGTCATTGTTACTAAATGTTATGATAATTAAGATACTGTCACTATGACTTTGACAAATTTAGGGAGCTACACAGGACATAAAGTTTTTAGGGTGTAGCCTCAAATTTCATCAGTGCTGATGAAATAAAAAAATTAAAATCTTGCACGTTTCAAAACCTCTATTTAATTTCCCTGTCTCTTTTTTATTCCCCAGTGAAGCAGCTCTCTCTTTTATTTTAATCCCCTGAACTCTACACTACCATGCAGCTCAGATCTTTCATCCTGAGAAAATGTTAAGCACTGTATTAGACAAGAGGTATGTCATGGTCTTTGGGAAACTCAGCGCGTCCTGGACGGTCACTGGCTTTCCGCTCTACCCTACTTCTCAGCCATGCTTTACTCTCTACTCTCAGCCTTTCAATCAACCTGGATCCTGGGCTGGAAGCATCGGGACTAATACCGGCTGCTTGAGAGCTCTGTATCTGAGGAAAGGAAAGAGTTGAAGAGTGCGGAGCGAGAATGGGGCCAGGACTACAGACACGGGCCATTTCAAGTCTAAGGCCTAGGGGGCATGGAGGGGCAGGGCAGGGAAGCTGATTA
>LOEQ01002127.1:171008-181278 GCA_001685075.1 Bramus lutescens | reverse complement strand
GTCAGCTGTGGGCAGAGAGATGGAACAATGGCAGTAGCAGCCACTTGGCTGAGTCCAGAGGCCCAGAAGGCCAAGCAGCACTGGACCTGGCTCCAGTTGCCTGAGGTGAGCTTCAGAGACAAGATGCCCCAGGAAGCTTTTTGCTATCCTGAGAGGAAAGGTCAGAGAGCTCCAGCCCGTCCAAGAGAATGGCCTCGGCTAGGCTGCCCTTCCTGTACATTCTTCTCCCTCTCCCTCTTTAATAAGAAGGGTGTTCCTTTCCTCAAAGGGAGAGGGAGGGAAGGGAGAGAGAGACTGTAAACTGTCCAAAAGGACCGTGAGAAAACAGGAAACTCCGAAAAGTACAAGAGAAAGCAAGATGAAATCTATTTGTAGACGGGCCTCTGGGGACATGCTAGGCATTGTTAAGCAGGCAGTTCATACAGCTATATCCTTCCTTCTGCCTAGGAGGAGGGCTGTGCTGCCAAAAGGCTGCTATCTGGTCCCTGCCTTAACCCCCTCCACTCCAGCCTGAAAACCCTGACCCCAGGGGCACTGAGTCCCTCCAAACTGCCCAGCCTGGTCTCTCTCCTTCCGGTGCATTGAACAGCCAGCAGTCCATTTGGGAGAGGAAGAATAGAGACCCTTTCTGAGGCGACTTCATCCTTCTGCTCCACTCCCAGGCCTCCAGCCTTCAGGCCTCTGCTGTAGAAAAGGCTGTAGATGACCCAGTGATTAATAACTTAGGCAGCTCTGGGCTTCACCCATCTCAAAAGAGAATTTGTCCCGGAAATTCTGGATGGAAGCTTTTCCTGGACAGGATTCCCAAAGACGGCAGCTGGTTCTTTGCTATTATGGAGTGCAGCCACCGCAAGGATAGTATCCAAATCAGGCCTGTGTGCTTACGCAGAATGTGGGAAGCATATTCGTGAAACATAGCTCAAGTCTACAGGCTGGCTCTCTGGACTAACTCCAGCTGGCTCCCAGGAGCAAGGAGTCTAGAAGTCGAGCCAATAGCAAGAGTCCAGAAGGGCAGTCATAAATAAATATATGACATATAAGTAAGTGTGTGTGTGTGTGTGTGTGTGTGTGTGTGAAAGAAACACAGAATGGAAAACTTCCCTCTCCACTAATTTCCATCCTGTTGTTAATGCTTAATTCTACAGCCAGCGAACATTTCTGCTCACTGGGGACAGCTGTTTCCAGGGAGAACGAGTCTGCACTACAACAGGAGGGAGGATTTATGTTGAGGAGGGTGTTTTAATGGTGAAGATCCCAAGAAATTAGACTCTATTACTAAAAGAATCGTCCTCATTGCAAATTTGGGGGGAGCAGCAGTAGAGCCAGCTCCCTGCTGATGTGAAGTAAGCCTCGTTGGTTTTTATTCCCCCAGCATGTCAATCATTGGAAGAGACTAACTATCCTCTGTTAGGACTATCAAACTTGGGTGTAACTGCCTAAGCTCCTTCCCCATCATTGCTACATGGCTGGCCAGACATTTGTCTTAGCTGCTTGTAAAGTGCATAGCAACGAACAAGTGGCCCCGGTCTCACATCTAACCCTGCCTGTCCCCTACAGCCTTCACCCAGGGCCATATTTCCATCCCGCTCAAAGCAGATAGGAAGCAAAGTTCACAGGCCATCTCAAGACCACCCTGCCCTTCCGAGATGTGAACCGGGGCCTTGGACTTTAAAGATCTCTCTACCCTGTGGTTTTCATGCACACAGAGGAACTTGCATGATATGTAACCCAGGAAAGTCTGTTGAAATAACAAAGAGTGATGGTACCAAAGGCTAGCTCAAAGGATGCCATTGTAAGGAAGTGGGAACGAGAAGAAAGAAAACCTGGCAGACTGTTTCTGGAGCTTCCAGGAAGAAAGGGCTTGGTCAAGGTGACCTACGGGGCTTGCTATTTCAGAAATGTCTAAGCATTGGCTCAGGGCCAGCTAAGTTTGATAAGAATGCCTTTTATCTTCCGAATTGTTTTGCCTAATAACAGACAGGACTCTCTAGGTGAGGAGCTGTATTCCAGCCTTCTGAGAGAACCTAAACACCATGTAGAAGGGCCACCCGTCTCCTGTTCTCCCTGAACTGGGTAAACTGTCTCTCATGTCAAAGCTGGGAGTTCACTTTGCTACAGGATCTGGTGACTTGGGCCAGACATCAAGAGCCTAAGCAACCCGAAAGAAGAGGTAAAATGGAGTTTCTGAGCCACACAGCTCTTGGGACCATGTATGATGTGTCATTGTTGGGGAGGAGAAGGGCGTAGTCGTCTGTGAACGGAGGAGGCTGAGAACATGTAGCTAGGATGGCTCACTACAGCACTAGGCCCAGAGGGCACTGCTCTGGGCACTTTCTGCACCCTGGTTCCACAGAGAACTTTCTAGATGCTCGTGTACTTCAGGTCCAAGAGATCTTGCAGATCTTTGAGAGTAGCAAAGCAGAACTGGCCCAGGAATGTCTCTAGATCCCACACTGCTTAGACTGGCTCTGCCCTGACTTCCACTCTAGGCTCTCCCCTAGACTGTACGTCTGCACTGACTTCCATCTCAGGGGCTACTTCCCTCCCAGACAGATTTTTCTCCCTGACCTATCTCTCCATCTCAGGGGCTTCCCCAAAGATTGTATCTCTGCTCTGACCTACTCCTCCATCTCAGGGGTTCCCCCAGACAGTATCTCTGCCCTGACCTACCCCTTTATCTCAAGGGCTTCCCTCAATTATATCTCTGTCCCAGACTATCCCTCCATCTCAGAGAGGAATATCTCTCTGAGGGATCAGAGGAGATACAGTATAGATGGGGGGTGGCCAGACTGAGTGGGTGTGTATTTCTTTAGGGAAGAAACTAAGAGGTAGCTCCCTTTATAAAACAACAATTGTACTCCAACCATCAGTTAGGATAATTAACGCAGTTCCTGCTTGACATCCAAGCAGAAGAGAACCTGCCTGCTCCTCCACTATTGGAGACAGCAAATGTCTTCAGGGAGAGCAACTGTCAACGCGGAAGCACTGAGGAGGTCGATGGAGTGAGAAGGAAAGTGGGAGAATGTCAGAAGTAAGAGAGAAGAGGTCCCTGTGGAGTTCCGTGACTAGGAGCTGCTCATGGGCTTCTTTGTCAGGAGGGTCCTCATGGTGAGTTAATGCTTTACTTGCTCTTGAAATTACTCGTCCACTGCAAAGAAGCTTTTCCTTCCATTCCCCACTGGGCCCTGAAAGCGATGCCCCGCGTCTGACACTCTACTTTCTCCTCCTTTAGCTCCCACACTCAAGATGGACATAATGTGACTTTCAAACAACAGAAATCTTGGAGAAAAGAAGGGGAAACAGAAGCGGGTGGCAGGAAAGGGAGTGGGGGGAGAAGGCCCCTCTCTAGACAATGTCCACAAGGCCTAGGGAAGCTCTGGTTCCTGACCCCTCACCCTGCCGAGAAGCTGCCAACACAGGAAATAAGCCAACTTCACAGGGGGTTCCTTCAAGTGGGGGCCATGCTGCCGAGGGATGAAAGCAGCTACCCCTCCTGGAAGGAGGGAATCCAATTGCAGGGATACGGATTTGAAAATGAGTCACCCACACTCCAGACAACACACAGTAACAGAAAAGGAAAACTTGGATTTCACACAGACACACTCAACTGTCTGAATGCAGAATTCTTTCTTTCCTGCTGTTCTCTCTTCCTGAGTGGGATGGTACCCACCCCTCCAGTCCCCCCAACTACCTAGGCCTAAGAAATCCTCATGAAACAGCACTGGGAAGCCATGGTCTCGTAAGATCTCAAGCATCCTCTCAGCTGATATACTAAGAATGAACCAAAGTAGTCTGATACAGCTGTTCTACAAAGGAACTTAGACCCTGGGTCACGTGGTACTTAGGAATAAAGGAAAAATACTGTAGAGGCCGAGGTCACAGTTATTTCTCAGTCCACACAAGTATTTCTCGGGTCCTTTGAACGACTAGCCTTGGATCCTTTGCTACACTTTCAGAATAATTGGAATCGGCACATAGTAACTAGACATATATGTTGGTTATAGTATGATATTTAGATTCATATGTTAAACATGTGGTGAGCAGATCAAGATCATTGGTCTTGATATCGGGGTTACTCAATATTTTTCTTTTGGAGAAATACTCAATAAAGTCTTGATAGCTAATCACCTTGCTATACTTTGGGACACTAGACCACATTCTTCTCGCTTCACTGTGTTTCTGCACCCCTACTAACATCTGTCTCCTTTCCTTCCTTCCCTTCCTGGCCTCCAGCAACCACTGTCTCAGCTCTGTTTCTATGATGCCAACTTAGCTCTTACATATGAGCAAGGACACACAATATTTGTCTCTCTGTGCCTGGCTTATTGCACTTCAACCATGTCCTCCATTTCAGCCTCCATTCATGTTTGACACAGGTCAGGGTTTTGTATCCCTTCACTTCACCTCATCCCTTGATGTGCCCATAGGTTGGTTCCCCATTTTAGCTGTTGCAGATAGTTCTACAGCTATCATAAGAACTAGTAATGTAGCCACTGAGTATATCCAGAGAGAAGGAAGTCAGCACTCCAGAGTCCTCTTTGGGATGTCTGCTTTCACATTATAAAGGTTTAGCCCAAGTGTGAAGACAGGAGGAGGAGAGGCAAGAAAGGGACGGGATGGGGGGGGTAGATTTTCTTTCTGTGCCTATTCATTGCTTTATAATGAAAACAGGCCCTGCCTGATTTTTCTACTCTAGACCAGTAGTGCCCCCCATCACCTTCCTCCTCTTCCAAGTCATTCTATTGTGCGCTTTCCACACTCAGACTTTTCGTGACTGTCTGTTACTCCACCCCCAGCCTAAGCACTAATGCGCAGTTACATAAACAGGGACCGGCTAACAACTGCTGTGATCACATGTGGCAGAAGCAGAGGCAACATGATGGATGCAACTTAGACTTGGCCACAGACCTGCTCTGAGCCTCAGTCACACCACTGAAGAAACAGAGCAGAAGGCTCGCCAGGGGCTTGCCTGTCTGACATTTGCATGGCCCCGCCCCCGAGCCCTCCCTTCTTCCCACCTTGCATTTGAAAGGCTTCACGTCAGAGTGGACGATCATGTGCGCCTTGAGCGTCTGCTTCTGCACGAAGCTCTTGTAGCAGAGGTGACACTGGTAGGCGCGGATGTTGGTGTGGATCAGCACGTGTCTCTTCATGTTGGCCAGCAGGGTGAACTCACGCCCACAGATCCCACATTTGTGCTCTTTCACGCCCTGTGGGGAGGAGAGATTTAGAATTCAGAACAGTGAGTGCTGAATGCCTGCCAGGCTCTCATGAGTGCTACAGAAACTTGGAGACAGAAGTGAAGTTCCAAACGACACAACTTTAGCCATGTTAAGCTGTGATTTCCTGGGAAAGTGTTGATGATATAATCTACCTCTTCCCCCCCCCCGAACATCATAAATTAGCTGAGCACTAGAAGAAAAGAAAACTATTGTTGTTTTCACTGTAGATAGGGCCAATTCTACAGCATCAGATTGGAAGATTAATGTGATTTTGGTAAGAGCACTGTAGAATGATATGTGAAATGAGTCTATAATCTGGCTTTCATGATGATGAAAAAAATCTAAACTGATATTATTATTTCCCAGAAGGAAGCCAGTATCTCTCACCAGTTCTCAGTAATGGACTCAAAAATCCCCAAAGAGCCATTCATCCTTGCTTTAATCAATTACAACGAGATAATTGCCCTCTCCAGTGGGTCCCCTGGGTTCCCATAGGCCATGCTGACCCGTGGGGGCCGTAGCTCTGGAGCCTCCTGTATGTAGTCCAGCTGCTTCTGGTGGAGCATTTTGACATGAGACAACATTCTAAATTGGAAAATAGAACAGCAGATTGTCTGGTTTCCTCACTATCTATAGAACAGTGTTTCAAGGCTTGTGTGCTGATGCCATTCACTCAGAGCCTTCCCAGGGACTCCCAGATAGAATGTTAGCTTTCTCGGCAACCTTCACTTCCCAGGAAAGTCCAGGGCCAAAGGTGGCCATCCACAATGCCTTAAAAACAATGTTAGATTTGTTTTATGTGTATGAATGCTTGCATGTATGTATGTATGTATGTATGTATGTATGTATGTATGTATGTATGTATTCCGCCTGCATGCCTAGTACCCGAGGAAGTCAGAATAGGGACTCAAATGCCCCCTGGAACTGGAGTTGCAAATGGTTATGAACCACCACGTGGGTACTGAGAAGCATGCTCAAGTCTTCCACAAAAGCAACAAATGCTTTTAACCTAGCCCTCTCTCTCCAGGCTCCATAGTGACTTTTTGATACAGGGCTTCACTATGCTGCTAAGGCTAGTGTTGAATTGCTGGGTTCCTGTTCCAGGCTCCTGGGTAGCTGGGACTACAAGTATTGTTCCACAAAAGAAGAATCAAAGAACCTTGGCACTAAAATGAGGATTAAAACAAGTTACCAAATTAACATTTTAAAAATTCATACTGTCTGATATCCATAAGTGGCCTAAGGAAGGACATAGTCTAAGTTAGTGCTGACCCTAGTCATATTCTCACTTATTTAAGCTGGAGTGTGGTAAGAGATTAACACTTTTTAGTTTTGGTGAGCCCAGAGCACTAAAGGGTGGGTGCATGTTTCTGTCCAACCATTTAGTTACTATGAAACCTTGAAGTAAGTTCCATGGTCTTTCATGGTGAAGATTTGTCTTCTTGGGATGAAGTGGTGGGGGCTAGGCCCATAACTCCATTGGGAAAGCACTTGCCTTGTATGCATGAAGCCCCGGGTTGGAGCCTCAGCTAAGCATAAACCAGCTAGAGTGGTACACGATGTCCAAGCATTCACAGTGCTCACAGAAAAAGCCAAGCCTAGCAAGGCACATCTGTAATCCTAGCACTAGGAGCACTGGGAGGCAGAGAAAGAGGGATGCCTGGAGGCTCCCTGGTCAAACTCTAGTCAGTTGATGAACTCCAGCTCAGCGAGAGGGCCTATTTAAAAAAAGATAAAGTGGAGAGCCACCGTAGGCACCTGACATTGACCTCTGGCCTTTCCGTGGGCATTTGCAGATGATTGCACATAAACACAAAATAAAAAAGTAAATGAATAAATAAAGACTTGTGTGCTGGTGCTGGGGTTCCTGAACAACCTCATCACATCCCGGTGTATTCACTTTTCAGTCGGAAGCAGACCCCAGTGTCCCTGAGAATCTGCACGAATAAGTTGGGAATCACTATGCAAGCATTCAGTGAACTTTACCTCTCACTGTTTGCATATGCCGCTACTGAAAATACGTTGTGTTTACTGATTCATAGGAAATACATGTCAGACAATAGGTTGTTTTTCCCATTTGAGCTTCATTTTCTATTGCCTTGCAGAATTCATGTGGTGGAAAATCAATAACCTTTGATTCCTTATCCACATACACAGGCACCCCTGAGCTAAACCCATGGTGCTTTTGCAGCCAAATCTAAGTCCAGATCCTCTGCCGACAGTTCCTGCACTTGGCAGGCAGCTCCCCTCAGATGGTGTCTATAGGTGTCCTTTGTCCAGCAGGACGTATATCTCTGCTGCAGAGCTGGGAAACACTGTGTGTTTTGTCCTAACCTAACAGATGGAACCCAGGAGACCAAAGTGGCAGCATTATCACCTCAGCTGAGCAGTCTGCTCATGACCTTTCTGAAATAAAGGATGGCTTAGAGACCCTGGCTTCCTAGAAGCTTTTCTTGCCAAGAAAACCACTGAGGTCAAAGGTGAGACTAGAGGTCAGTGGAGGCAAAAGTCACCTTTTGGCATCTCAAAACAGACCCAAGTCAGCCCAGCTGGAGTAAGATTCTAAGATGCCACTGGGACTTTGCCTATTTTGGCTTGATGACCTTCAAATCAATGATTCCAAAGGAGGCAGAAAGTAGAGCCTTGGGTCTGTATAGCTCCATGAAGATCTGAGCCCAAAGAAATTAAAACCAAGCAGAGAAGGAAGCTTTCACCTATTTCGTACAAAAACACCACAAATTAGTAAACCCAAGCAACAGAAAGGATCTGGTTCTGAGTGACTAGGACAAACTCTGCTTCAGGTTATAGCCACCTGAAGGAAGCAGGTCTCACAGCAGAGCCAGCCAACAGACCAGAAGTAGCCCCTGCTTCAGATGGAAAGAGCTCTCAGGGAATTCTCTAGAAGGCGGCTTTCATTGGCATAAACCAGGCTGGTGGTGATCCCTAACCCTGGAAACAAAATGCCAGGGCTTCTTGGGGGCCAAGCAGAACTATCACAGCAGCCAGCTGCTTCCTTCATCCTTCCTCACTGTCCTCTCCAAATGTCTGCATTGGTAATTTCCAGTCCCACATTAAATTCTAAGGCTATTCTGGGAAAGGCCTTAATTGATTGTCTACTGTCATGTCGTTCACTGTTGGCTCTGCAAAGCCGGGATGGTTCCCAGGACCCAAGTAAGGCCAGTATCTTAGGCAAGATCACACAGGTTCTCAGCATTTTAGGTAGGAGCAGCGAGTGTCTCCCCCACACAGGTCCCCAGCTCTGTTCCTTTCCTGGCTGGTAGCCCTAACAACCTAACCCACATTCCCACTGGTGCCCCTCCCCTATACCTTGTGGGTGAGCGAGTGCTGCTTGAGGTGATGGGGCTGCACGAACTCCATGCCGCACTCGGAGCAGATGTAGGGACGGATGTCTTTGTGTTTCATCATGTGGTTCTGCAGCTGGCTCGGGTACTGGAAGGTCTTGTCGCACTCAGAGCAGTTGTACTGAATGGGGCCGCGATGCGTGGTGAGATGCCTTTTCAGCTGAGCCAGGGTGGGGAAGTCGAGGCCGCACTCCACACAAATGTTCTCACGCCCGCTGGCATGCTTGGCCTCGTGGGCCTTGAGCTCGCTGGGGTAGGCAAAGCCCCGACTGCACACGCGACAGTTGTGCGGTTTCACTTCGCTGTGCTGCATCATGTGGCGCTTCAGGTGGCTGGTCTGGGTGAAGGCCTTGTGGCACACCTGGCATTTGTGGGGCCGCGTGCCCTGGTGTGTCAGCATGTGGGTGTGCAGATGGCTGAGCTGCTTGAAGAGCTTCCCACAGCGGGTGCAGGCGTGCGGCTTGATCCCACTGTGGCCCAGGATGTGGGTCACCAGGTTGTACTTGGAGGTGTAGGACTTGTCACAGGTGGGGCACTGCCAGCGCTTTTGAGCCCCACCCACGTCCACATAGTAGCTGTCGTCGATCTGGACGTTCACGTCCACCCTTTCCACCTTCTGCTTGGTCTCCTCACTTTCCAGGGGCTCCACTTTCCGGGGTAACACAGGCTCGTGGGGCTGCTTGGGCAGGAAGGCGTGCCTGCTGAAAGGGAAGGGTGAGGACGAGGGCATGAAGAAGGGGAACATGAGTCCCGGGTGGACTTTGGGGTAGTAGGGGAAAGGCGGAGGCAGGAAGGCAGGAGGTGTTGGCTGGGGCCACATGGCGCTGGGCTTCACCGGCTCCTGCTTGACGGGTTTGCCCCCTAAGTGCTCCAGGGTGCGGTAGAACTGCAAGCCCACATTGCACAGGTCGATCATCTGAGAGTCGCACTTAGGGCGCTGTGGCTGCGGGAAAAGCAGAGGCAGGTTCGGAGGTCCCAGGCTCTTGCTCTCTTCAGCAATGGCGGCTTCTTCCGCGGGATGGTTGTAAGGCATCTTTGTGGGCATGCTCTTCCGTTTCCGGGACCCTCCTCCTTCGAAGACCTCGGGGAATCCATCAAGGTCTCCTGAAGGAGGTTCATAGCGAAACTGGGAAAAGGGGCCCCGGAGAGCTTCAGGGAAGAGGTGTCTTTGGGGAACCTTCCCTCTGGGAGCCTCCGACTGTAGGCAATGTGGAAAGGAGAGGACGTTCTTTGCAGCTGCGTTGAAAGGTCCATCCTCATCCTTGACCATCTTCATTGCCTTCTGCATCCTTGGCAGGATCCCTTTAAAGAGAAAGAAACTGTTGTGTGGTTTTGCTTTACTTTGTTTTCAACCTTCTTGTCGGAATTAGGGTTTGGGTTACTGATCAATACCAACTTATAAAGAGTAATACTTGTTTATTTTGACCCTCTGAGTTCGTTTAAACTCTGCTGCTGATGTTGAAAGTACTGGCCAAGGAGGGTGAGATCCGAGGGCCTATTGTAAACTACAGAACCATAGACCTTCAGTACCATAGAGGCTGGGAATGGATCTGTTCTGGAAGAAACCTGAACACTCATCGGTCCCTTGTGTTGCCCCCTTCTCCTCCCTTCAATTTACAGTGAAGGTCCCAAGGCCCCTGGAGATGGAACGATGTGCTCAAGCCACACAGCTACATGGAGGAGGAG
>LOEQ01002127.1:157901-170931 GCA_001685075.1 Bramus lutescens | reverse complement strand
GGAGGAGGAGGAGGAGGAGGAGGACTCAGAACTGGATGCATTCTGTTGCAGCTGTCAATCTGTCTGAGTTGTGGTTGTATCTGTCCAAGATGTCGTTAATGTGCCTTATCCGTCCGTTTCTTGCATATGAAAACCGGTTTACACCGCTTGTGCTTGGTTGAGTCTGTGCTGCACGGACTAGGCTGCCCAAAGATTGAAAGGGGCTAGCTGCCTGCCATGCTGAGCTCAGACATCCTGTGGATGAGCATCCACCCTGAGCAAGGGAAGCTGCTGAGTAGAGGAGACCAACATGAAGAGGAAACGTATGGGCATTTCCATGTTCTGAAGTTATTCTGACAGCCCATACATTCTAAATCTCCAGTCAGAAACAATTTCAAGTGGGGGGATTCCAATGCTATGAATTTCTAAACCCACACATATGTTTTTCCCTTCATGCAGTCTATGGAGCCTGCCGTGTCTCCCACTAAGCCAGATACCACAGCATGGTGGCCCTCTTGGGCACTGCTGAAAGAACCAAAGTCTGGACCAAGGACACATTTTTTGCATGGATCTCCTTGCCATTTCCCTTCCTTTCCTGTAAGGACACTGGTAGAATAAACCAGTGGATGCTTCTGTCTTTTCAGTGAGGCTTCTTGTTGCACAAACCCTCTGAGTTTTGGTGGCCCTCCCTGCTTATTAGAGGCTCTCAAGGAGATAGTAGGCCTACAACATGTAAAGGCTGAACTAGAGCCACTGGATAAGGGGCTGGAATCAGGACCTAAAGTGGCTGGAGGCTGTGGCTCAGAGTGTAGGATGAGACGGCTGGAAACATCTACTCACTTCCTAGAACCTTTGGTAAGACGTTGAGGTTTTTACAAATAAACAGACATTCTCAAATTATGTGTGGGATGTTCTTGAGGCATTTGAGAGGTATAGTTCAATTAAAATAAAAATGGGTTTTTAATATTTGATTACCAAAACAATCAGTTGAGGGAGAAAATATCCTTATTATGTAAATATTTAAACACTGTTTAAAGCTCTTCAGTAAATTGGCCTGAGAACTGAAATAATAATAACACTGGTGACGGTGATGGTGCTGCCTACTACACTTATTTTGCATTTAGGAAGTAGGAGGATGGCCCTGTTTTGTTGTTCTTTCTTTGTAATTAAGAAAGAAAGCTTGTGTATCCAGCAAATGCAAGTCCTACTTCCTTGCAAAATTCTTATTTACAAAGTGCAAGATCTCTAAGCACCCCCACGCAACTGTAGGAAGTGATAGGGTTAGAGGAGGGGAGATGCCTTGCTTTGGCTCCAAGAACATGTAGGTGGGCATTAAAACCAAAGCTGGGCTGTGCGGCTGTCAAGTAACACAGGCCAGAGGTGGGGACAGAAGGGACTCCTTGGTATCTTCCCATGTTTGCTAGGTGGTCAGTAGGCTCTATCTCTAGATTCACAGAGCTATAAGAGTGTGATCTAGACCAAGAGTTTTCTAGATTAGCCTTCAGGAAAGACTATAGCGTATGGAAATGCAATAGTGATTCTCTGGACTTTTGCATTAGTCAGAGCTGCTTTCAGAATCCCATTAGGGAGAGATTCGCTTTGGCGAAGAGGCCAGTGAGATCAAACAGGAGTCTCGAAGGAGGTAAGTGCCTGTCACTATCTGAAGAGCCTACCCCAAAGCAAAGTGGTTTTCTGTTTTACTCCAAAGTGGTTAAAATAAGCAGTTATTCCTAGTTTATACTAGGGAGCTTGATTTGAGAATCTGTAGCTAATGGCTAAGTTAGAACATAATGGCTTTTTTGGTGTGCTTTGTTATGTTATTAAGAAAATACTTGAAAAGTTGTGGCTGGGGATACGTGGCCCCTCTGTTTCTATCAAATGTGCCCTTTTCTATGGGGAATCTACCGGGACAGGAATGCCATCACTGATTTTGAAACTGAAGATATTTTAGTTTATTCCCACTGTTATTGTCTTGTTTAATATTTAGTTTGACATTATGAATTGGTCAACTCCTTTTTATATATCAGCAGTGACTTTCTTAACATAAACCTAACCTCAAAAGTACACAGTTGCAGTTTTATGTTGCCTCCATTAACCTGGTAAGTCAAAGAAATACTTTGAGCAAAGATGCCACTATTATTAACAAAAATGCCACTATTATGTTGCCAAAGGCAGAGATTTTATGTATATTTATCCCGATATCATACTTGCTTTAACACTTTAAAATGAATTGCCTCCAGCTTTGCCTCTCTAGTCTCTCATTCCTGAAAGAGTATTTTATGCCCTAGAATAAAGTCAGTGACCCCAGGAAGTTTTTTAAAAGGCAGGGGATCCACCCATAGATGTTTGTTCGAATCTTTAAAACAGCAGGCCCCTTCTGCCGAAGAATCTCAGGGAACCCTGCCAATCCCTACAGAGGTCAAGGAGAATTAGCCCTGCTTCCCCCTTGGCCTTCTTGGAGCACAATCAACTGCAGGCTGCTGCTGAGCTACTGATGCCCCTGGCTTTGAGTGCCAGGTGCTAGAAGAAGCCCTGGGGAGGAGGAGAACAACAGCACAGCTCAGGAAAGAAGCAATGCTGGGAAGGGGTCGTGCTGAAGTTACAATTCTGGGTGTCCTCAGGAAAAAAAAATATTAATAGACCCTACAACACCTCAAATGCGTTCCACCCACATGCCTGCCTCTATTTCTAAAAATAGATCCTCAGGCATCCAGGCAGCTGCAGGATTCCTGTTCAGGAGGCAAGGGAGATTTGAGAGCAGGCAGGGAGACCTGTGTCTGGGTACAGCAGAAATCCTCTACTTGGTGGCCATCGTAAGCTGCGTCCAGAACGCTGGAGAAAACCAGCAGGCCATGAGGCAGTTTCCCACCTGTTCCGCATGTGTTGAAACAACACACAGAAAGAAAGAACTGAAATTTTCAAGCCAACACTTGTGGGATCACGAAAGGAGCATTGGTTTGGAGCCTGAGGGGTCTGGGCTTGAATGCTGGGTTCATCAGTGGCTGTGGAAGATTGAGCAAGTTAGCTTTGAGGTCTGCTGTTCCCATCTGTCAAATGGGAGCTTGGATATCCCCATATGGTTACAGGCTTAAAATAGAGTGTGAGAAAGTCTATTAAACAGTGTGCCCTTAAGAGGTAAGATAGTAGATAGAATGGGAGGGGCAGGGTCCATGATCAGTTGATTGATATTGACTGAAACTTCTGTTTTCCAAACAGACACTGTCAGTCACCACCGACTAGCATCTTAGCCTCTACTCTACAAGTTCAAAACCAAGGCTTTACTCTTTCGGGCTGTGTTGGTCTCGTCACAGAGGTCAAGATGTACACACTTAAAGGGTCAAAGAGCTTGCTAATTGCATGTAGTGACAGATTTAGAGTTTAGGAATAATTCTCCATGTGTCTTTTCCTATGCTAAAGATGCCCTCCTGCCTACATTAATACCAGATTGCTTAGGCAAGCAGAGTTGAACTGAAGGACTGGGAGTTACCTTATCTTGTGTTAGAGACTGAAGGATTGTCCCTATCCAACACTGGAAGTCACTTGTCTGGGAAGTCCAAAGGCACAGTTGCTAGGACAGTGCTGGATCAACCCTGACAGACCAGCTTTCAGGGCCTTTTGACTAGTGGTTATCAACCTGTGGGTCGCAACTCCTTTGGAGTTGAACAACCCTTTCACAGGGCTTACCTAAGACCATTGGAAAATGCAGGTGTTTACATCACATTCATAACAATAGCAAAATTATAGCTATGAAGTAGCAACAGAAGTAATTTGTGGTTGGAGTCACCACAACATGAGGAACTGTATTAAAGGGTCACAGTGTCAGGAAGGTTGAGGATCACTGTTCTAGGCAGTAGGGAGTAGGGACCCGATCCATTTTGTCTGATGCTGTGTCTCTAGACTCCACCGTGTGCCTGGCTCAGAAGAGCTGCTCAGTAAGATGCTTTGAGAGAAGTTATTAGTTAGTTCTTGTATGTAAAGCCCCTACATGAAGCCTAAATGTGTGCAATTTTATCTGACATGATTCAGGTTATGGTGTCTTGAATCAGGATGAACATGATTGGCGGCACCCTCATGAGTTCTAGGGCCGACCTAGCGCTCCTATACTACCTGCTCTCTTACCCCCCAGAGGGCACACTGCAGTTACTGAAGGAGGTACTGCACACAATCTCTTGGTGAGCGGTTGGTCCCTGGCTAACCCTCAGATGCAGCATTAGCTATGCTGATGCCTTTCCCCAAGTGCCACAAAGTTCTACAGCCTAGCCAGGGAACAGATTCCTGAAAAGCCCAGAGGTTATCAGCGATAGACTCCTGCATGGAGAACAGTCTGTGTGCCCTCTCTGCACTCCTTCGCCCTTAGGAAGTTAGTCTGCCCTTCGTATCAACGGGAGAGACGACTGTAGAATGCCAATCGCTCAGTTCGTTGAGCAGAGAACAGTTTGCTCTCAATGCTGTGCACTCAGTCACCAGACTCAGTGGACACTGAACCAGGGAGGGAGGGATGGGGTTGACTTGTCCTAAAGCAGTTTGGAACTTACAGTGTCTTCTTTGAGAGACTGTATTCATGGGAGTCAGATATAAGGAAATAGGGAATGGGTGAATTTAATAATAATAATAATAATAATAATAATAATAAATTTTTCTATCATGTGGATCAATTAGAAGTGCAAAGCCTAAAATGAAACCATGTGGGATTTGGAGGGAAATGCTTCTAATAATGCCCTTTCATTAGGAATTCACCTACCATACCAAAATATAAATATTCCCCCAAATAAAATTACTGGTATTTTGTGGCTCTCATCTGAACTGAAGGTCATTCTAGAAAGTGGTATTAGAAGAGTCACAGTGAGTCAGCATGCCAGGGACAGCCTTAGTCCCACCCTTCCACACCGACTTCTGTACATCCTGAAACAGACCAAAGAATGTTCACACTCGCATGAAAGGGAGGAACTGCTCTCTTCATTCCGTGAAGCTTGCCAATGTTCTGTGGCGAGAGGCTGTATGTTAGTTAGCAAGCCCTGTGGTTTGCCTCTGTAGTTTATCTTTGAGCTCCTCTCTCAACAGGGGTGAAGCAGGGAGGAGATGGGGAGCAGGAAAAGTGTATGAGAAGCAGTGCCAAGGGGAAGAAGGAGGGAATGCGTGTAGGACAACAAAAGACAGGGTGGGATAGTTCATCCTGCCTGTCCTCTCCTGGCTCATACAAGGGACCTCCTTCAGATCCCTCTGGAAAGAAGCTCTAAGGGATTTCCCATTCTTTCTGAATCCAGATGGAGACTTTGAGACTTAAGATGCAGTTTCTAATGAAGCGGGAGTTTGCTGAGTTTCTCAGTGCAGGTAATGGGAGGCAGTGTTTCAGTCTCATGTCCCAGGACAGGCAGGAAGTGAGGGGTCCGCTCGTACATCCTACTGGTGGAGCAGTCTGTCCTCAGAACAAAGATTCTTCTGCCTTGTCATCCTCTATGTCTGTAGTAAGAGGTGTCCAGATGCCTAGTAGCCAGACCCCAGCACCCTTCTGGATGCCTTTCTAGCTCCCATGTGTATTACAAAGTTCATTTCTCCTACTCATCTAAAGGAAATGGTTTGTCTGCTGAAGGTCGCCAAAATACAATATTGGGTTGTAAGATTTGGTCACATATGAAACAGTTCATTGAATGTGCATCAGAATTCTTCAGTATGGGGCTGGCAAAATAATTCTGTGATTGAGAGGACTGGCTGCTCTCCCAGATGACCTGGGCTCAATTCCCAGCACCCACACAGAGGCTCACAACTGTCTGTAACTCCAGTTCCAAGGAGTCACAGGCACCAGGCACACATGCATCCCCCTTCTGGCCTCTGTAGGCACCCAGTCCAGGCATGCTCATGGCTCACAGATGTATGCGCAGGTAAAAGACTCAAACACATAAAATAAAATACAAATTTTAGTCAGGTGCCGTGACACACTCCTTTAATCTCAGCACTTGGGAAGTAGAGGCAGGCAGATCTTTGAATTTCAGGCTAGCCTGGTCTACAGAATGAGGACAGCCAGGGCTTTGTAGAGAGCTCTTGTCTGGAAAACAAAAAAAAAAGCAAGATCAAACTAATACAATTCTTTAGTACAACCAAGAGACAATGCAAAGCCAACTGGAGTTTTGCGTTGTTTAAAATCTCCAGAACCTGCATGGATCATGGATATACATACTATTTTATAAATATCTAAGAAAGTCCTAAAATGGTTTTACATTAGTTATTGTGTGAGTGTGTTGTACAAGCACACACGTGCGTGTGTGGATGTGTGTCAACTTGCACACATGGAGGAAAGAGTAGCCAGCCATCTGTGGAGTCGGTTCTCTGCTTGTACCACGTGGACTTCAGGGGTCCAATTCAGATTCTAGGCTGAGCAGCAGGTTCCTTTACCCTTGAAGCCATTATGCTAGGCCCCATTTCAAAGAACGCCATCATAAAAAATATCCTCACCGTGAATTCAGACACTAACTTGCACAGGCCAAAATGGATGTGGGTTTTATGTAGTGCTTTCTGAAAAGCAGGGTGACTCTGGTGACTACAGAGGCTTGGGTGCTTGGGCATAAGAGAGATTGGGGTTATCTGTGTGCGTGTGGCTTGTTTAGAGGAAGGAAATGAATTGAAGATACAGCTTAGCAGTTCTTTCGCCCAACCTCAGAGTTAATGTTTCTCATTTGGATGGAATTTGTCTCCAACTCTCTGGGAGGAAATGTCCTTAGAACAGCTGTCAACTTTTTGTTTTGCTCTTTGCTCATAGATAAAAGGCGCTGAATGGATTCATATGCAGCTAAGCAAACATGCGCATGCGTGTCAGGAAGCATCATTGTGTCCATCTGCAAGTATGACAGTGTGTTACAGAAAACTTGGAAAATGCGACCCTTTGAGTGGCATTCAACTGTTGTGGGCTCTGTGCAGAAGAAACTTATTTTGAAAATGTCATCCAAGCTGGTATTTCTCTGAGAAAAGCAGACAATGCACTGCTTTACATTTTGATTGTGGAGTTATACAAGTCTGTTATTTGTCAAAGTTTGTATATCTCATATAAGAAATTATCCTCATGTATTTAGGAATATATATATAAAAAATAACAAATAAAGAATGAATTAATTCAACAACTAATTAAAGAAAAAGAGCATCAATTTGAGAGGGAGCAAGGGGATTGTATAAGATGGGTTGGCGGAAGGAAATATAAGAAAGGAAATGATGTACTTATAATTTCAAAAATAAAAAGAAATTATGCTGAATATAAATTTCAAATAAGTTTTAAAATGTAAAATAAATGCTATTTTGTGTATTATTATTAAATGAATAACTAGGGATATTTGTCAGATGTCCAAACAGTAATCATGATGACAAATACCCCTCTAATAAATTCTTAGTTATGAAATGTGTCTAATAATTTGCATATGGTTTGTAGAAATGAGCATGGACTGGGTCATAAGAATTCAATGATTACTCTGTCCAAAAGGAAAACTTTAAATATGACATATACTAGCAATGTGTATACTCGTGTGTGTGTGTGTGTGTGTGTGTGTGAATCCAATTCAACAAGAATATTGTAAGGCAGAGATGGTGTACTTGGCTTGATGGTCTTCTAATCTCATGCTCAGTAAGCAATCTTCTCTAATGGCTTCAACGGTGTTTTAGATGTAAAGTAATCTGCCAAGAGTTGACAAGCTCACTTTGGTCATTAGAAACATACTTGTGCCCCTTGTAAATCAATGGACTGATAACAATAGTCAGGCCACCAATCACCCTTCTTCGTTATTCTTTGTATCTGCTTAACTGAGTTCTGTCGTAAGAGTGGAACTCACTTACACATCTCCACACCCAGAGGCCACATGCTGAGTCCCACAGTCCTCACCAGGCCCTTCTCTCCCAGGCAGCGTATATGAGCAGCCATCTGCCCTAGTGTCATAACACATTGCATTTGGTATATCTGGGTTTCTGCAACATTCGGGGGGGGGAAGGGGTAGAGAGAAACTGCCATGCTGGAAATTTCATGGGAATGTAGAGGAAAACCTTTCTTGCCACAATCCCTCTCATCTTTGAATTCTATCACTGGCAGTTCTTAATCTCTCTTTCGTGTGTGTGTGTGTGTGTGTGTGTGTGTGTGTGTGTAAAACATAATTTACTTAGAAAGTCAGAAACTGGGTGGTCTATAAAAGTGTGGAACCAGCAATTGCTTAGGAATTCATTCAGTAATACCACATTCCAGCTCCCTTTTCTCCTTGATCCCAAGCAAATTCGGGTGGTCTCTGAAGAAAGGATTAACTGTTCATCCAAGTTCATCCAAGCTAACCCATCCAAGCTAATCTCATACAAATTCACTGCCAAGAACATTTCTAATGAGGATGAAATATTGACCAAAGTATATCTGGGACTATGGTAGCTGTTCAGAAGCTCCCAAGAGCCTCAGCTTCATCTTGGCTTGAGTTTCTTGATGAATGTGTCCCTTATTTTTTGGCCCATAAGAATATTATCTCTTGTTAAAGTAATATAAATTGATGTGGGTGGTCTCTGGAAATACTCAAGGTGACAGTGGTCAAAAGCTGTTGCACCTCCAAGAGAGTGTGTAACCCCAGACGGTCCCTGGAGGGCAGGCCACGGTGCTTTGTCATCTGTGAGCAACAGCTACAGCTTCCTGTGACATTGTGTAAGTGCCCATTAGCTCTGGGGAATGTCCCCTGTCATGGACACACAGACCTGAGACCCTGCTCTTTCCTGTTACTCCTTTTTGGCGATGAGCCATTTGCATGCCTTTGCTCCCTCCGCCAACTTTTTTACTTCAGTATCTTCTCACTTCTTAGTGACTTCTTCCTAATGATTCTGCTCAACAAGTTCATTAAGGAAAATATATACACAAAAAACATATATGCACATCTTCTCAGGTACATGTATACATGGCCTTTCCCTGGAAGTAAATATGAAAACCTGATGTTTCTGAGGAGGACTGAGTGGCTAGGAAGGGGTAGGCTTAGGAGCTAAGCAGCAGAGTTACTGACATTAGAAAGAGCTGTTCCTATCAGGGCCCATGGGAAGGTGGCTCTGCAGCTGGGCAGTTCCTTAAGTGCAATTATCTGTGCCCTTCTCCACCCAACACTTTCATACACCAACCACAGCATAGCTGTTCAAACACATATGCACAAAAATGCAAATCCACGTTGATTATCAAGGATCAACCAGAGACACAGTAAGGTAGCATCCATCCCCTTAGTAGCTCGGGAGAATCACCTTAGAGGACTTTTTCAGGTGGTTTGATTTATCTCTGATTTTTCCCCCGGGGTCTTTGGTTGGCATGATAGAGTCCATCGTGGCTTATTTCTTGAGTTTACAGTATTGTGATTCAGGCTCAACCTATCAGGGAAATAAGTATAAATTACAGCTAAGAACCTCTCCATAGACATCTGTTGAGCAAGCAACTCTGCGTCTGCCCAAGGGTGGGTGCCAGGAACACAAGACCCTATTGGCTAACCATGTTTGGGGAACTCCATGTCTGGGGAAGAACAGTGACGACCAGATGTGAAGAAAAATGTAGGAGCTACCGTGGAGGAATCTTGACCTAGAAGCTTGATTTTTTTTAATACTACAGAACCAGAAGGCAGAACTCTGTCCCCTTGACTGACTCAATGAACTGTTTCTTTCCAAGTGTTCTCTTCTTTAATCTTAAACTATCAGGACCCCGGGCAGAGGATGAAGGATCTGTGCAGACGTGAGGGGAAAGAGGAAAAAACCTCTTCTTCCCCAGCCAATGCCCAGCCTCACTGACTGTGTACTCTGGGCAACAGAGGAGACCTGAGAAGTGGAGCCCCCTCAGGAAGCCATGTTTGTATAAGGAAAAGGACAAACTGTATTCAACCCTGAGCGTTCAGACAGATGAGCACAGCATGAAGATTCTTGGTCATGGCAGAACTGCATACTAATCCAGTTCCCCATCACTCTCCTCATCCTGGAGCTTCTCCTCGCCAGACAGAACTCTGGGAGGCTATGGTGATACTCTCGGTCTCTCACCATGCCAGGTCATCTCCTGGGGCTCTAAAGCCCCCAAGATGCTTTGGAACGTCTTTCAGGCTAACATAAAATTCCCAACTGTTTGTGCCAACTGCTGAAATGTTAAAGAATGAAGTTTGCTTCAGCCCTCAGCTGGGTTAGTTCCTCCTTCTGTCTGTCACCTTTCACAGTCTGTTCTCACTGGCCTGACTGAGCTTCTGCATTGGGTTCTGTGATATGCTGCCTCCTCATAACCCTGGGTCTCCAAAGGCCAGAAGTGCCTCTCAGCCTGTCTACCCTCTCTAGTGCTATGGTTGATACTTTTAAAGGACATATTTTCATAGTCCAAAATTGTCTAGCCTTCGATTTGTATTCTGTTCTTTTATAATTAACAAGTAAATAAAACTACAAAAACAAACAAACAAACAACAACAACAACAACAACAACAAAAACAGTCTGTGGGAACCCTTCCTTTTCCATCTTCCCTTTGCTCTGATTCCTGCCGGCAGACCTAGGGCTTTCTTTGTTGATGGTTAGTCACAGAAAGGAATGGGGCTGTTTCCAGGCCTGATTCTTAAGCACAGATGTATTCTGAAGGTTTGGCCTGCTGTGTGATATGCAGATATCCCTGGAAAGAGAGTTCAGCCTCCAAGAGGGAGGATTCCTGTAGAATCCCCTCCTTGGGCTCCCTCATCCTTTTCCTACCCCTCAGATGTTTTCTGTGTTAAAACACAGTAGCACCCCAAGGTTTGTTAGTGTTGCAATCTTTTTGATTGCGACAGTTTTCTTTACTGACCTCTTCCTTCTAGTAAATCTTCTCCATCTATCTCCACATGTTAGCTTTGTGCAGAGCAAGACAATGGCGAACCAGTAAGTCAGCTTATCAACACTTTCCATCTTGCCCACTGCTGGGCAGTTATCACAAAATCGTGTGATTGCTCCTGGGAAATGACTGATACCTTGCTTCTTCTTTCCATCATTGTACCCAGAACTCTAGTTCAAATGTCCACTTCATGCCCAACTCCCTCCCAAAGACTTCCAACTGTCCCCCTGGGTATTTCTTCCCTTCCCTTCCCTTCCATGTATGTCCCTTTCGTATAATGTCCAATCCACCCATAAATACGTTGTCAGTTTTTCTAAGACAATTCTGCTCAGGAACCTAGGTAGTAGCATATAGCGGAAGCTAGACATACTGTGTGGAGACACTAATTGTGCTCAGAATATCTGTTTTCCCCTTTCCTTAAGAAACAGGACCCCGATTTTCCGATATGGTGATGATGCATCTGGGAGAAACACCAGCCTTCCCAATCAGCCAGGGTTGCCTGGCAGCCAGTCATGTTGAGGACTGCACACGAATGCTCTTGTGCCTCTCATGGCAGAGGCGTTCCCCTTTTCTGTTTTTCTCCTGTCTGGAATGTGGAGGAGATGAAGCTGGAGGCAGAACAGCCATGTTGCAATCATGAAGCCAGGGGCTGAAGAGCCCAGCTTCCTGACAGCTAAGCTAGAGGAGGGAGGGAAAGAGGCCTTGTGGAGCTCTGTGCCCGAGTGATGCTCACCATCCTGCTCTAATTTAAGCAAATGAGTCCTCTGTTGTGTTGAGCAAAAGCATTCAGAAGAGAACCTCTACATGAGCAAGTGCAAACTCCTCTTGCTGCTTCCCCAAGGAGGAGATCCCTGCTTTCTGAATTCCTTCCTGCTGCTGTCTGTTTGCTTTTGTCAGGTCATTACCTTCGACAAACTGATGAAGCCAATCACCAACCTACTTCTTCCCCTTTGCATAGGCTGGATGGCCATTCAGAATTTTGTTTTTAATTGATTCACTACATTTTCTCAAGATGACCGGAAGTTTTTTTCTATGCTCATGGCTAGTTATGTCTCCTCTCTTCCAAATCCTGCTACCTGTGCCCTGTGACTGAGCCCAATATTAATACAAGTTTCCCTCCTAGTTTAATCAGATTATTTCATGGGCAATTCCATTTTCCCAGTGGTTGCCTAAGCTCCCAGCAGCCTGACATCCATGGATTGTGATCCCCACCTATACCCTTCCTTGTGCTGGTCATGGTACTGTTGCTTGACTCTGGTTGTCTCATTATGTGCTTCTGAACTGTGGTAAAGCAGTTCTCTGTGGCTTTAAGAGCCTATATGAATTGCAAGTTGTATCTCCATCTGATAAGTTAATATTTGCATTGATTGACAGTTCAGAGTCAGAATGAATTAATTGGCCACGTGGAGAAATTTGCAACAGCCAACATTATCACTGTGTGTTAGTTCTTGGAGTAAGAAGTATGTTTGGATTTGCATGTTGTTTATAGAGCAGATCTTGATGTTGACAATAAACCTCTAAAACTCCTTGAATCTGGGTTTTTAGCACGAAGAGGAAGTGAGATCAAGACTATGGCATCCTGACATTAAAACAAAAAACCCACAAAACCATTTTAAAAATTCTCAGTTACCTGGCTCCTGGGTGGTCCTGCAGCAAGACCACATTGTTGAGCCATCAGTTTCAAGAACTAGGTTTTGTCATCTATGCAAAGGAGCAGAGAAGAGGAGAGGGAACAAGACACAATGATTTAACCTGTCAGCTGAATCACTCCGTAAACTTATTGAAATCGTCACAAACTTGACATCTTAGAGAATGTCCTTTTGTCCTCAGGTTATTGCAACTTTTTATTTTTCTGTTTTGTTTCTTTTTTTTCTTTTCAATGAACTATCATCATAGTCACACCCTCACTTTCTTCTCCTCTGTCTCAGATTTTTTATGCACACTCATACACACACACAAGCCTCAGAAAAAAAACACATTTTATATAACCTGCCACATTGTTTGTGTTAAACTAACAATTTTTTTTATTCCCTTTGAAGACAGGAACCTTCCCTGATCTTCTTTCTGTGTGGAATCCTCTGCCACCTTAAGTATAGAACATACTTAATTAAAATTCTCAATCTACCTTATTGAATAATGATCCCTAACCTGAAGATTACAATGAGACTATTTTGTGTTTTAATCTCTTCTTTAAAAGAAAGAAAGAAAGAAAGAAAGAAAGAAAGAAAGAAAGAAAGAAA
>LOEQ01002127.1:139290-157896 GCA_001685075.1 Bramus lutescens | reverse complement strand
AAAGAAAGAAAGAAAGAAAGAAAGAAAGAAAGAAAGGAAGAAAGAAAGAAAAAATGTTAGAGAAAAGAAAGGTTGCAAGAAAGAATGCGTCTTTTTGAAATTTTCTTTCTAGGGAACAAATGCCCACACAAGTCCTTTCTAAACACCTGTGAGGTGCTCTAGGACAAGGATCCTCTGTAGAATCTCAATGTCTGCTGAGGGCTCCCCTGGGAATATTGCCATCTTTGTTCCAACACAAAGGATCCTGTGAGGGACACCAGGGCCTATGCAGAAAACCTTTTCTGGGGCTTCAGGGACTCGGGAGCAACTATCAGAATTGGGTGGCCTTCATCACCACAAGCAAGACTCCTGACGGGTAGGAGAGAAGGGCATCAAGATGAAGTGTGCGAGACAGATACCTTCCCTGGGGGCTTCCTCCTAGCTGGGGAAATTGACAAGAGACCAAAAGCCCACAGGTTCTCTGAGTTGGAAGGAACCTGAAAGGTTTGAAAAGCTAAGCTGAGTCCCAAGTTCCTGAGTGAGCTCAGTTTCCATACTGACCAAAGCTGGCTCGTTACGCCTATCTTAGTGGTGGCTGAGTTGAGCAAATTGTCACGCAGTGTGCCCACACATGATAAATAACCCTTTGATAGTTACTGTTATACAAGACAGAAAATTGTGTTCAATAAATGTTGTCAATAGGACATTTCTTCAGAGGGTGGCTAAAGACGTTTGCATTAGTGGAAGAAACAAGTGGAAATCACTGTTTTAAAAAACAGACTAGTTCAAGATGTGCCCTATGTGTGCACTGGGTAGAAAGGTAAAGGGTAGAGGCATCCTTGAGCCAAGGCCTGCCTTGTGAGAGTGCCCTTGCTACCATCCGTCAAGCTGTGAAACCTAGGCTCAGAGAAGGCAAGGAGGCTAACCATGCTGGACTAGAAACATATCTGGTAGCTGGTCCTGAACTCTAAGAGAGCTCACCAAGCAAAGAAGCAAATTCTGAGCCAAGGATAGTCCAAGTAAAATTGCAAGATACCCTTACCCCAGCCTCATTCTTTTATAGCCTCGTGTGTGTGTGTGTGTGTGTGTGTGTTGCACTATCAGAAAAGACTACATTGACTATTCACACATTTATTATCTGACTTGTCCCACTTAGATCAGACAGTTGGCCAATGTTCTCCGTTCCTCTAGAAGAGGGACCAGCACATAGTAGGTCTCGATGTGTTAGAACCAGCACATAGTAGGTCTCAATGCATTAGAACCACTTGGAGAGTTTTAAAGATACACTACTCCTTTTCGTCATAGACTCAATGAATGACCTGAGGGGTCTTTGGGCAGAGACTTAGGCATCCATGTCTTTAAAGAGCTTGGTAGGTGACCCTTGTTGTCACCCATGGCTGGGAACTACTGAAGGGAAGTGCTCAGTGGATGTACATGGCAGAGTTCAGGCAAAGGGAAAGCATGTGTGAGAAGATGTGCCAGTGGGCAATGGGGGCAGAAGAAGCATTCGGAAGGGGAAAGCCCTGTGCCAGCCCACAGCTCTTGTCTTCCCACCGCCTACCCAGGACACTGGAGACTGGGAATGGGGAGAGGTCATGGCTGTGTACCAAGTCTGAGTTAATGAAGTATATGCTTTGGCAGTGGTCACTCTGGACTGTATGATCCACAAATAGACGTGACCTGACCCAGCTTTCCTCTACCCCGACGGTGGTAGAGGGTGCCACAAGTGTGTTGCTTTTGTGTGCAGGGATCTTCAGCTAGAGACGTTTCCCCACCCACACATTGCTTTCCCTCCAGGTGTCCCTTCTTCAAGGTCTGGCCCTGCACACGCTAGGAAGCTAGCCTGCTTCAGGTTGGTTGGTTTTTTTTTTTTTCTTATCTGCAAAGGTTGACAATGAGGAAGGGCTACAGAAGCCTTCTCTCTGCATGACTGTGATACTTCTGAAAGGTTGGGCTGCGAGGTTTTGTTTTCTTTTCGGTTCTCTCTTGGAAATCACCCCCATCTGTGACAGCACTTCAGGATGGAGCATGTTTTCTACACGGAGCAAGTGTTTCCCACTGTGCAGAGGAGGTGAAGGGAGGCTGCTGGGGTTTTTGGCTTTCGGCACCATTTGTCGAGAGGTTGATTTTTCTCTAAAATTTTTTACTTACCCCCCCAACAACAGCAAGTAAATTCAAAATATTCTCTGATACTTTGATTGATGGTTCACGCTTTTTGGAATATTTAGCTCATATTTTGAGAAGGGAGCAGCTGGCAGTCTTGACATTTAATTCTAGCAGAATGTCTCCCTCAATTCCCTTTCTTCAGATAGGATGCACAGACTACTGGGGAATATTCAATGACACTAACCCAAATGTCTCCACAGCGTGTGGAGGAACGGGACAGTGTGCTGAGCTGATAGTGTTGAAATGGTTCATCTTAAGAAAGCACACTGGTGGCAGGGGAAAGAGACGAATTTAGCTGCAGTGATATCTATGCATGCGTGCTGGCTGGGGTGGGGGTGGGACTTGAAACCTGCCCAGGGTATTTTATCCAAAAAGATCAGCTGACAATCAATGGCACTACTAATAATTGTGATAGTTATTGTCAGCTGAGGATTATCACATACAAGTCTCTTTCATGAACTATCGAGTTTAAATAGTATACCTCTGCTATTATCCATTCCTTTATTTATTTATTGAGACAAGATCTTGCTATGTAACTCAGTTTGGCCTCCAACTCAGTAAGAAGCCAAGGGTGGCTTGAACTTGTTCCTGCCTCTTGAGAGCTTGGATTATAGGTGTGAGCTGCCACTTCATCCCATCCTTTTTGAATACATTAGGAATCTGAGGCACTGTGGGTATAAATGATCTGTGTAAGATGGCATAGCCTGGAAGTCTTCACCACAGACTGGTGAATAGTTGATGTAAGAGGGCAGATGATAAATATTTTTGGCTTTATGAGACACACAATCTCCTGTTGCAGATAATCAACATTGCCATTGAAAAGAAAGCAGCGATCAGGTAGCTAGATGGGTGTGTCTGTGTTCTAATAAAACTTTATTTTCAAAAACAGGTAGTGGGCAGGATTTGTCCTGAGGGTTGTAACTTGCTGACTTCTTTCTGCTTTTAATCTTGACCTAAAGTTCTCTTTGGATACATACTTCCAGAAAGTAAAGGAAAGTTTCCAGTACATCTTGGGAATTTCATGCAGCACCCACTGGGGGCCAGATTCCATCTCTATATAATTGATTCTCCCTAAGTTTCCAGACATCATTCAAAACTGCACAACTTCAAAATAAATGTATATAAGAATCAAGGGAAGTGAGGTATTGCATAACTGAGGCCTCAATGAATCCTGCAAGAGAGGAGCCATTATTCCATTCTGTAGGAGAAAAGCACAGAGGGGAAGCTACCTGCCTGAGCCCAGAGTGTGTGTGTGGTTGAACCACATGTTCACTGTACACCTTCACTTAGGTCACGTAGGCTCTCTAGAACGGGTTGCACACTTCACCTTGCCTATTGACTCTACCATGTGAGCTCAGAATGTCAGTTAAAGTTGAATCTCAATCTCTCTCTCTCTCTCTCTCTCTCTCTCTCTCTCTCTCTCTCTCTCTCTCAAGAACAGGAAGCCCAGAGATTCCCTATGCCCTTCACATGGTTGCTAAAACAATCAAAGTCTGGCATGTGAAGGATCTTTCTGGGGCGGGGTGGACTTGGTACACATGTTAAGTATGGGATCTGCAGGGAATTGGCCACAGGACCCAGGCCAGCCTTTTGCTTCCTCATAACATTGCTGGCCCCAAAAAGGACTTACCTACCCACCCCAAGAAATCCCATTACTGAATCATTCAGGTTATTTAAGTCTAGGGAGAAGTAGTCCCTCTAAATTCTGCCAAACAATCAACAGCTTGGTAAAGGTTATAGGGCAGTCATTCGGTTACGAGTCACATACCTGACTCTTAAATGCACATGAATTCTTAGAGTCATCACTATCACTGCCTTCTCCCAGAGGCCACTTCCCAATTCCATTCTTTCTGTTTCAGGGGGCTTTTCCTCCTAATCCCTTCTCCGAGACCCGCTCCCCGCCCAGACACTTGGACAATAGAAACCTACGATGGAACACTGTACCAGCTCTGCCCACAGAGGACTCTGATCACTAAACAGCAGACCACTAGGGTCTTTGGCTTAAAACTACAAGCTCCTAAGCCCTTCAATGAAGTAGGGACTTCAGTGAACCATGAATACATAAGAAAAAAAATCACACATGTCCAAATCACATACAGTTCATCAGAGATTAGCAGACAAAAATATGTTGACCTCATTTGACAAATGCAAAAGCTCACCACATTCAGATGTTTAGGTCAGGAAAGGCCTTCCATTAGTTCTACACGATTATATTGTCTGTTGATGTTATAGCCACACAGGCTTAGGTAAGCATGCTCCGTGATGTATGCATGATGATGAAACTGACAATATCTATTTCAGTAAATATTCCAATCGTTAAAGGACATGTGACAGTAATAGTCAACATCCAGGTCAACCTGGATTCAAAAAAAGAAAAGACAAAAGAAGAAAGGAAGAAAGGAAGGAAGGAAGGAAGGAAGGAAGGAAGGAAGGAAGGAAGGAAGACCACACTGCTAACATCATTTAGTAGTGCACTTCAGACATCCCCTTTCAAGTTTTTATATTGATTTTTGCTGACTGAAGATGGAGAAACTGACCTAAGACAACTAATTCAAAGGATGAAGACATGTCTATGAAACATCTCATGTGGTTGAGGGTACTCACTTGGAGCTATTTGTTACTAATAATACTAAATTCTGAGTTTTCATAGTTTGTTAAATGTCTGAAACTCCTGACATTTTCAGAGTAAGTAGTTGTTTATCAACGTGAAGTTCAATACGAATGTAGAACGTTTCCATTTTAGAACTTCTCAGGAAGGATTGTGCAAACTGAATTTTACAATGGCTGTCTCGTGGAGGGTTCGTCCCTTGAAGAAATGGGCTATGAGCTAATTAATGGCATATGAACCTTGTGTGCCTGAAAGGTGTGTAGGAAACAGAAGGGAAAGCCATACTTAGACACCCTACGATCAACAGGACTCAGCTCTCTGAATGTTGGAAAGCTGCCAGGGAGCTGAGGACAAGCTGTAGCATAAAGCCCATGCCAAGTGATAGAAAGGGAATTCCAGAAATGCAGATGAGGTGTACCAGCTATTGGTTATGACATATTAACCCCCAGAATATGCTGGCACCAACATTTGATTATGGTAAAGAATTCCACATAATTTGCTTTTAATGACTTTTAAATAATATAAATCCATTAGCATTGAAAAATTTAATACTGAAGGAGAAAATTAAAATAATCAATAATCCCAAAGTAGCTATGCTAATATTTTGGTTAGTTTCTTTTACTATGCATGGATGCTTCCTTTGACAGCACTATTTAATCTAAATCTCTATGTAGTATACAAATAAATATACAAAATAAATAATGTCATTCATAAATCTCTTTTGAGTATTATTTCCTGAAATTAGATTTCTTAGAACTAGAGTTATGGAGTAAAAAAAAGTCTGAGTTTCTGGGTCTTGGCACACAGTGCTAAATTGTTTCAGATCAATCTAATTCATATTTATATTATTTGTCTCTTTAGATGTATCTTTTTATCCTTTTATGGCTACTTCCATGGTCCACACGAGATCAAGTAAGCTCCTAAATGCAACCCGATATTGAAGTCACGGTGCCATGGCAACCCTGAGATCATTCGCAACATTTTCAGGAACTATCACGGCCACGATCAGGTTTGATTCTCACAAATCTTCCCAAGAAGAGGCCTGCTCAGGGCATGGGAAAGGGTTCCTGATACCATCTTTTTCAGATTTAGGGAATGTTTCCATTTGATAGCAACATAAAGAAGATACGAAAGTTTTAATATTCTAGAACTCAGTTTTTACAATCTCTGTTCATTCATCACCTTACACTAGAGCAGAGGTTTCTCTACCTGTGTATCTCGACCCCTGTGTGTCGAGTATCAGACAGTCCACATATCAGATAGTTACACTGCGATCCATAATTACAATTATGAAGTAGCAGCAAGATAATTTTATATTTGGGGTCACCACAGCATAAGGAACTGTATTAAAGGGTTGCAGCATTAGGAAGGTTGAGAACCGCTGCCCTAGATCATGGCTCTTGCTTGGACCCTGGGAAGTTCTTTGGTATTTGCAGTTCCCTCCTTCCCCCCCACTGACTAACAAATTCACAAGGAAACGCTGTGTGGCTCAGGATGAGTCTCAGCAGTAGAGCCAGCCCAACAAGCGTGAGACTTCTCTCTCTGTGACAGGACTGAGAAAGAAACTGGAAATCTGGAGTCATAGAGATTTAGCATTCTCCAGACAAACGTTTTAGTGTGGTGTGGACGATTTCCCAGGAAGATCCCCCAAGAACAGAAGACAGTAAGCCAGCAACAACCAGGAGGGTCACATCTGAACTCAGAGTGAACTCAGTCAAAAACAAACTGCTCAAGGGAAATTTTGGAAGAACACATGTAGTTTCAGGCCCGGCGTGCTTGAGTTTCAGACGGCTGACCACAAGGACGGCCAAATGTTGGGTTTGTGAGACACAGAGGAAGTCCGCGCTTCTCGCTAATTTTCACCTGACCATCCAACTTATGTAACACAGTGAGTACTTTCAGGAGCCGTGGGATGAATTGAAACTGTCGACGATCCTTCCAACCCAAAGTTCTGGGCCTTGGTTCTGTGCAGAGTTGGAGGTCTTCTTCTGAATAATTAATGATGGGATGAAAGCCCATGGCTTAGAAGACCAAGCAGCACATTGCCCATGCTGGACACTCTGCCAGGAATCCATCGCGAACTCCACTAAGCAGCTGCCTCACTTTGTCTTAAGGGCCAAATTTCTTTTATTTAGAATACCACAGTAGCAGACGCATGGCTTTTTTGTGTTTGGTTTTAAATTTGGAGAAATCGTTTCTAAAGACATCTGACATTTAAGAAAATCTGGCACCACGTTGCTACAACTGGAGCCAAATGTCCTGTGTGTAGAAAGTAACGCAGTTCAGTGTGCTGATTTACGCCAAATTATCTTTAATATTAACACTTGTGCCGTATGTTGGTACCCTAAACTCAATACTCCTTTGGCTGAATTGCAAAAGGAAAACATTCAGACCGATTTCTGTTCCCTTTCTGTGTAGACGCTGTTCTAAAGAGATCAGGAACAGGACTCCTTCAGGAAAAGGAGGGTCAGCTCCTTCATTCTCGGTGAGAGCTGCGGCACCGGAGTGTGCGGATCCCAGAAAATCCAGGCTTGCCAGCCACGTTGCCTGAGATGCCTGGCCACATTGCCCTCTGTTCCTGATTAACTGGTATAGTTCTTCAGCAGGTCTTGGGTCGTAACTTGGAGGCACAGGCTGGCCCCATTATCCCCCACCAAGGCGTGGGGAGAGAGCAAAACCAATAAATAGGAGGGTAGAGTTCTTTCACCTAACGGCCTTATGCTGGACACTCAGACACTGCGCAGGCGTCTAGGGTTAGAGAGCTCTGTGAACACTCCGCTAGTCCCCAAAAGCTGGTTCTCTGAGACTTTGAGCTCACAGTCCTCCTGAGTTCCTTGTTCAGTAGGTTCTGCCCATCTCTGTAGCAGGTTGCTCCCAAGCAGGAAGAAACGGGTTGGTACCATCCGCCATACCAATGCCGTTCTGAGTGCTTTGTCCAAGTTGGTTCTATAGTTTCCTGGGCACCTGTGTGGCTCTGGCGGTAACTGGCTCTCCTTGAATCATGGGAGCATAGCCTCCCCAACTTTAGATATTGATATCTAAAGCAGTACCAAAGGGAAGGACAATGAGGATAAAGTCATGCTATTACTAAAATTAGCAGCGATATTCAAACTACGATTGGGGTCTGTGCCTGGGGCTTCATTCTGTGTTATAAGTAAAGATTGTGCATTCCTGGAGTCCCTGTGGCTGGTTTTTGTTTGTTTTGTTTGTTTTTGCTGTAACATGAGGTATATGCAACAGTGAAGGAGACTATTTGAAACCCAACAAGGGGTACAACCTTAAAAAAAAAAAACAGAGTCTGATTTTTAAAGAACTGTTTTATTGTGGAAAAATTCAACCTGTGAAAGTAGAGAGAGTAATAAAATGGGTCTCCCATCCAGTTTCAACCAGGACCAATTTTCTTTCATTCCTATCTACCCACTCTGCTTCCCAAATAAATACATAATTTGGAAGTAGATCCATGACATCATATTAGTTCACCCAAAAATACAGCTGCCCCTAGGTATCCATAAGAGACTGGTGTGAAGACCTCCCCAATTATCAAAGTTCCCTTAAATAAAATAGCATAGTCAGCTGGGAATGGTGGCCTATGTCTTTAACCCCAGCACCCCATGAGGCTGAGACAGGCAGATCTCTATGAGTTCAAGGCCAGCCTGGTCTACAAACTGAGTTCCAGGTCACCCAAGGTTACAGAGTGAGATCCTGTCTCAAAATAAAAATTGATTAGTTCATTTAATTGGCATACTGTTTGCATATAATGTACACACATCCTCCTGTATTCACCATCTCTAGATTACTTAGCCCTAATACAGCGTAAGTGCTGTGTAAACTGTTGTATTATTTAAGAAATGATGGCGGGAAGGTCTGTTCATGTTCAATACATATGCAATTTGAAAACTTTCTTTTTAGTCCAAAGTTGGTTGATCTGTGGAGGCAGAACCTGAAGATGTGGAAAGCTGATTATATTTCAATCTAAGATTTTAGTCTGAAAATTTTTGCCACAGTACTGTAGATAAGAACAAAAACAAACAAACAAACAAACAAAACAAAACAATAGCTTCATTAATCATTTAAGTGTCTAGTCAGAATTCAGATTTCCCTTAACAAAATCCTTTTGTTGTTATTTTGTTGTTGTTAGTATGAGAAGTCTTCTTGTGTCTCTGTCACTTTTTTACAAAATGACAATTCTCCACTTTTCAGTTGTCATGGAAGAGTCCGCAAAGAAAGGTCAGGACCACCCGCACGCAAGCTAGAAGGGAAAGCCATTTGGACTTCCTTAGCCTAGAGTTGGTGATGAGAGCCTACCTTATGGAAAACTGAGACACAGAGTCTTACATTGATGTCCATGAGTTCCACAGCTAATGGATGACAAGCTGTTCAGTTTTCAATTGTAAGAGGCACTGCCATTTATGGTATGACTTTTTCCTCAACTGCCAGGGAAGGACCTGCACTTCGGCGCTTTGAGCATGGAGTCCAGAGGCTGTGGGTACAGAGCTGTGCTGTCCAGTCCAGGCCCAGATGTGTGGTGCTTGTGAAATACACCCTGGATTGCAAAGATTTCAGGGAAAGAAGTAAAATTCTCATTCACAATTACCCTATGGATGATGACATAATGAAATAATATTTGTAACTTATTGAGTTCATTAAAATAGATTGAGTTACTTTCACCTGCTTTTCTTTTTTTCCCCCACTGGGTTATATTGCTGCAGGGGCATACAAGAGTAAATCATGGCTTCCCTGAGATAGTATTTTGGGTAGGCAGCAGCTGGAGTAGATGCTGTTGGAGGCAATATTCTTTGATAGCATCTAACATGTTGTGGGGTAGGAGAGGGTGGGAGTGGCTCATCAACTTCATTCCTCTCTTTGTGTGAGGCTGAATACCACACAACCAGAGACTCCATTTTTCTCTTAAATAGTTGTTAATGTGTGTGTGTGTATACATACGTGTATATTCATCATGTATATGTATGTGTATATACATCATGTATATGTATATACACACACACACATACACACACACACACACACACATATATTCTGGGGCTGGAGAGCTGCTCAGTGGTTAAGAACACTGACTGCTCTTCCGGAGGCCCTGAGTTCAATTCCCAGCACCTGCGTGGTGACTCACAACCATCTATAATGGCATCTGATACCCTCTTCTGGTGTTCAGGGATACGTGCAGTTAGAGCACTAATACCAAGAACAAACAAATATATATTCTAACATCCCTGTGGTTAGTCTAATACAAGAAGGTGAGTTCTGCATGCAAGGGAGCCATACACACAGTTGTGCTCTGGAAACAATTCCTTAGTTTCCACACTGTCAAACCTCATGGCCGATCTGAAATTGAGTTCAATTCCTTGACCGTCTTTTAGACCTTAGCATGTGTCCCTTATCAAGACCTTATTCCCGACCATCTCATCTGAGCAAACTCAATTGGCTCACGACCTATTCCCTCCTACTCCACAGCCTTAATTTGTCCTGTATACCCAGCCACGGTTAACTTGCCCTAAACATGCACATCTCGTGTAACTGTGACCCTGCCCTTCCCTCTCTCCAGTAGCTTCTTGCTCATCTGGGGACACAGCTCAAAATCCATCCAGGAATGGTAGTTCAAGCCTGGAGTTCTACCACTGACAACTGAAGCAAGAGAATGATCATGGTTTAAATAATAAAAAAAAAACTTTAGATATAACCAAACTTTAGATATAACCTACAAGCCCCACCTGGTCTGAGCCCCATACTGTCTTATTCCCTGAGTCCACTCGGGGCAGCAACAGTCTTGGCCCCCACCACACACACATATACGCATGTTCCGTTTCCACTCCTTCAGAACAATTGTAGCATTCTTCCCATGGTCTACAGTACCATCCCTACCTCCCCAGCTGCCTTTGGTTCTCTCTCTCGGTAGACGGTTTGCTCCATGGGGCTAGGGAGCTTGTCAGTTCAGGGTCATTTTCTGTCTGGTACATGACTGACTCTCAATTAACAGGAAGGGACAAAGGAAAGAAGAAGAGACCCCCCCCCACCTCCATAGCTAATGTACCCTCTTTCTTCATTCCTTGAGTGAAGAGGGAACGCACAGCCTTCATGGGCATTTATCCACAGATCATTAGCCTGATTCTGGTACAACACCTGAGATCCTTTGTATACAGGTTAGCAAAGCCTACAGACTCTATTGTCACATCTTCCAACACCCTATATCCTCACTCACTGATGCTTTGCTAGAATGTAGGCTCCATGAGCACATGGGCATTGACTTCCTGACATGTCTCATCTTGGGTTTGACTTCCCATCCTAAACATGCAGAATGGACCTGTATCTTCAGGGGACCCACTTCAGGAAACTTGGCAACTTCCTAAGCTCAGGTTGGTTTATGAATCTCCCAGGACAGCAGTGTGCTAATTTCATTCCAGACAGGGTATAAAGGACTCCTCCCCACATCCTGTCCGGCTCCTCTTCCTCTTCTAATTCCAGACAAACACACCACACAACTCCCTTCTTCCCAAGGACACAGCTCGAGCCATTTCTAAAACCGAGATTCCGATCCAAACAGTAGCCAACAAGCCCGCAGTGCATCTCACTGCTCACAGGAAGACAGGAGGCCTCTGAGCAATTTCCTGGCCCTAGGTTTTTCCATTCCAGTAAATGAAGCCTTCTTCGGCTCAGGAACCTGTCTGTGAAAGCAGCCAATGCCTTATGGAGCATGTCAATTGTTACGACCCGCCTTGTGTCTTTGTTTTATATTTTTTCCATTTTTAGTGATCACCAATTGGATTCTCTGCCGGGGAGCTGGAGCAACTGGCTCTTCTAAGGGTCGGTGACTCGTTAGGGTGACGGAATGTGACTGGAGAGGTTCCTTCCTAAGTAGACATTTTGTTTAATAATACATGATTCTTAAATTCCACTCTTCACCTTGAGAGATTTCCGTGCTTTTATGCTTCATGAGGTTGATCAGCCCCTGAGTTACGGTTTGGACACAGGCAAGGTTAAGCCATTTGCTTCAACCCACAGCTTGCTTCGCTTCTAACAAAGTACTTTTTTTTAATACACAAAGGAAATATGACGAATAAAAACGTAGTGCTCTGGTAAGTACATTAATCAATAAATTGGTTCCAAGCTATTTCCATAAGCTTTTCTCAGCCATGTGTGGGGTTCTCCTTGTCTGTATTGACTCCTCTTTGTCTTCTGATGTCATTTCATGCTCCTCCTCCTGGTCCTCCTCCTAGTCCTCCTCCTGGTCCTCTTCTTCCTGCTGCTCCTTCTCCTCTTCCTCACTCCCTCCTCCTCTGCTTCCTAGGGTGCTGTAGCTGCTAAGGGGTCCACTCATAGACCACAAACCTGACAACAACCCTTGCCTTTCCCAAAGCCCCACTTTCAGTGATGAACATATAGTCATTACATGCTGGGATGCTGGAGGAGGGACGGTGGGGAGCACAGAGCACCATCTTCTGTAGTGTTGATGAGCTTAAAATATTTTCATTGGGAATATAAGTATGTGGCCAAACAGAACAGGGGCACACAGACTGTTTAAAGTCTAATTCACCACTTACATGACTCGGGATTTCTTCTCGAGTTTTGTGCTTCCATTAGGGATGCTTGGATTGGAAAAGTCAGAGGCAAACTGACTTAGCCGAGCACTTCCTGACGTGACTGTGCCCCAGGGAGACTGAATCTCTAAGAGCTGGTCTTGTTTTTGTTTTACTGTTCCTTTGAACAGGGGTCATTTCCCTCTAGAGGTCTTTTGTCCCCCCTGAAAGTAACTTAAGCCTTCTGGATCCCTTTCTTCTGCATCTTGAAGATCCCCTGGGCAGAAGCCTTGCTGAACTGAGGAGAAAGTGGCTGTATTCTTGCTACTTAGTAAACAAAAGCAGTAAGCAAAAAAACTTATGACACCCGAGATTTGAAAGAAAACCTTGACACATTTTCAAACTACAGATTCTGTTACATAACATACTAGATGTGTTGAAGCCCTCGAAAGGAAGTCAAAATGGGGAAAAAAACCAAAACATGGATAGTGGCTGAGCTTCAATGATTTTTGAATTAGCTTTAACCCAGACATTCTCAAGTGCATATGAATATACCCTTAAACCCCACGAGTTCCTATCTCAAAGACAGCATATGGAGGTGGGGTAGGTACCATGTATGCAGAGCTCTGTAGAAGGCACCCATCGCAGAGGAGCCAAGAGTTCAGGAGACAACATTACAAAATATGGCTTTGGAAGCCTTTTCTGTATGTACCAACCTTCCCGGGCTTCAGTAAACAAGAATCATAACTCCACAAAATACCCATCCCCTGGTGTTTAGGTCGGACTTCCTTATCCTCATTGAAGGTAGACATGAACATGACACTTCATGCTCTATGCACAGGTGGCATGGGGCATTTCTTTAGAATGTTTGAGAAGCAGTCTATGATCCCACATCATTTTCTTTCCCCCTACTGTAGCCACATGAAACTTTTTCAGTGACAGTTACTATATTGGTCTAGGGCCCAAAGTTAAGATGCCAAGGTCAAAGCCACGGCTTATTCCTTTGATTGATAGATAGTGAAGCAAAAATAAATCCGTGTTTTCCTTTCTCTTTCCCAGCGGAGAACTGGGACTTTTTTGTATTGAATCATAGCCTTATCTATCCTGAAAAATACCCTTTGGATCTGCAGAAAAATTAAAATGCAGTCACTATGCATGGCAGAAGGCAAAGGCTAAATAAGTGTTAGTGCTTTCTTCTGTTAACAATTTGGTGGTTGCGGGCCTGTGACCACTAGCCACAAGCTAGACTGCTCTTCAATGTGTTCACAGCTTAGGAAGAATGAAAATAAACTCTAAGACTTGGTAAAGTGTTCCATAAAACCCTTTAACAAAATGAGAGAATCTTAATGGAAAAGGGTTGGGCAATCCCTCCCTGGGAAGAGAAATTTCTCTTTAAAGTTTGCCAAGGGGAAAGGCGCTGTGGTTCTTCCCAAGAGGTTACTCAGAAGGTAAGATTCAGATCAACAGATGCTGAAGTTACCACGAGTGCTTGCTCACTGTGAAGCGCCATGCTGTGTGGCACTGGGCTGAGATCAGGTGCAAGCACCTCAGGGGACAGAGTTCTGTCTCTTCCCTGTTGGTTCATCTGTCCTGGAGGAAGCTGGCTCAGCATCCATATACCTGATATTCCAGAAATCATGGTGAAGACGGCCAGACCTCAGTCTGCATTCCCTGGGCTCCTTGGAGGGAGAACGAGCAGGGTCACTGTTGCTGCTTTGGATACATCACTTACAGTCATTGATTTATTCACTGACCAATACAGTCAATTAAACCATCCACTCGATACCTTTTTAGAGCACTTAAATCTACTTTTGAGAGAAAACACCCGCCTAAAAGTGCTCTAGAAAGCCATGTCTTTGATCAGAGGAGGGTAGCCTCAGTCGATCAGTTTAGAAGACACAAGCTGGTGCGGTGGATCTCAAATTGGTGACACATTTGAGAATGGGGTAAAGAGGAATGGAGTGTGGATACAACAGCTGAATAAGACATTTACTTATGAAAGTAACACCAGACCTCAGATGCCGAGCCTCTCTTCAGAGACAAGTGGAAATGCAGGGAGGTGACAAAGGAGGATACTTATTCAAGTGTCCTTCCAAAGAACCATGAGGGAACATTGTGTTCAGCATGGAGGGCATTGCCAAGCAGGCAATGATGGCCCTGACATTCTTAAGGGGGCTTGCTTTTCATCATGCCAGACTATGGTGTGCATAGAAAACATCTAACACCACTTCCCATGGCCACCCACGACATGCCAGCTGTATGCCTTAGGCCTTATGACCCCCCAAAGCATACTTCTTACTCCTACATCTCTCCACGGGGTACTACATTGCTCTTAGATGAGAATCACAAGCCTTGAGTACAAGAGTCATTGGAGGCGACGTAACAGAAAGCTCCCAACAGGTCATAAAGGACCCCACTGAGGAAGAAAGAGCCAAGGAAAAGTCCACATTAAGATGACCTTCATTGCTGTCTGTGTCTTGCCCTGACCTGTGAACTTGGAGTTCAAAGAAGCAGAGCCAGCATAAAGTGTCGTGGCGCTCAGAAGACAGGCTGTGGGATGGAATAGAATGACCTGGAGAAAGGGCAAAGGACAAGCAGAGGGGCTGTTTAGAATGAACACTCTGACTTTCCTTGGCCACCATAGCTGTGGAATCTTGTAGGCTGTGCTACAGATCACAGAAGAGACTCGGGTGGGGAAAAGTATCCCTTCAGCATTTATAGCAACTGCCCACTTGGGGATCTGCCATGCCCATTGGAAACTCTTTCCCTGTGTATTTGGTTGCTGTGATATTGGGGAGGAGAGAACAGAAGATGAAAGAAGAGAAAGTAGCATTTACAGAGTATCTGTATGGCCAGGCAGGGTTCTAGAAACGCTCAAGTGTGTTCTATCACAGAGGTTGATAAATAAAGAAGAAACATACATTTGAAAGCCAGAGAGCACAGCTCTGAATTCTGTCTTCTTACCAATTATAACACGTTCCTTAATCTCTGAACCTCAGTTGTTTTTTTCATGCAGAACAAAATGAGTATTATAAAAGCAATAACTGTAGGATTATTGCAATATCATAAAGAATGAAAGATAAAGGCTATCAAACAAGGGAGTAGCTAAGGCTAGCATTTGATCTTCCTAATAATGTTGGTCAGATATTCTCAGGGCTATGCAGGCGACAAAAAGAGACTGGAGACAAGGTTGGGGCTGGAGATTAAAAGCAAAAATCTCTAATTTTCATTCATTCCAAGCTTCTTGTTTTCTCACTCCAGTGCATTTCACCTGGGCTTTTTAAGACAACTGCTGTGATCACTCTCACCTTGACAATGGACCCAGGATGCTCTTTACTGGCTAAAACCATTGGGATGACAGGGGTGGGGAATGTCCTAACGTCAGCCGTGATAGACAGGACAGAGAGTGTGCACATGAATGCAGTCTGCTGGCCAGGAGACATGAAGGCAGACCTATGGACATGGCTGAGGTCACCTTATGTATAGAATCAGGTTAGAAGCTTGGAAATTATTAGAAGAGATGGACTTAGGAAGAATGAACGGCAGTGGGCTGAAACAAGGCTGGCGGATGCTTTCATCTGAATTCCTTTCCACATTGGTAATAATTTTTCTGGAAGGCTTGAATTTAACCTTTTTTATTTAAAGGTCCTAGCACCAACATAGAACCTCCTCCATACAGGGTGGCCAAGGACAGTAGCTGCCACATTGAGAATAATTATTCTCAGAGAAGTGACTAATTCCCATAAGCAGGTTATTTCTTCATTGTCTGACTTGCCTGACAATTCTGTTTTTAAAAAATAATGTCAGCCTGCACCAAACTCAGGACCAAGTGGTCCATTTTAAACTCTGCCTTCAAGTTCCTTTCTCTTATATTCAAAAACCTCAACTCACATGACACCCCAGTAATATGTACAATTTTTATGTATTGGTTAAATAGAATTAATAACTTGATCTTCCTTGCAAATACTATAACTCCCAAGTCAACGTTTCTGTTAAGCCAGAAGGTTGCTCTTAATTATAAAGTTAAATATCCATCCATGTGATATTCTAGAAGTGAAATTATCAGCTGGATAAACACTGAGTCTGCTGTGAGAGTTGCCTCGAACTTCCCTTTGGCCCTCTGATAACTGTGACCCTCAGCATTTTGGTTTGTGGCAATAGAGCACACTCGGCTTATCTTCTCTAGTGCAGAGGGGCTCGTGGGTGTTTTTCCTTTCACATCCATTGGTGATGGAGAGAAGAGTGTGCTTCACACAAACTCTAGGCCCAAGCTCAAGCTACTGTCCCCTTAGGTGTATGTTTCGATGCATCACATATATTATGGCTATGAACACGGAAAGTCACCTGCAGCTGAAGACCCAGGAGCATGTCCGTCCTCTAGTCTGAGCTCCTCAGGTGAACAGCTCTCCAGTCTGAGCTCCCCAGGTGAATAGCTCTCCAGATGAAGCATCTGCATGACGTTCATCTTCCCTACCCGACTGGGACCACGGCAACATGGGTGAGAAACCGCCCATCTCCAGCTACTCTGCTTCTTCCTTTGTAGTTTCTCTGTCGGCTCAGCCTCAGTAGTGTCACAGCAGTGACAAGTGGTGCCTAAGCAATCTTTGCTGAGTGTTTCCAGGGTGACAAGACCGTGTTAAAGGCACCACATGTGCTCGTTCATATGACTGTCACAGCATCGCAGGCAGTGACATTCTTTCCTTCACTTTTTTCAGTGAAGGAACTAAAACACAAATAGGAGAGGAAGGTTGCCCAAGGTCAAATGGACAATACAAGAAGGAACTATGGCTTTGGATATGGCTGATAGATAAAGGAAGAAATAGGACAATAATAACAAATGCTAACTGGGTAGTGGCGCATGCCTTTAACTCAGCACTCAGGAGGTAGAGGCAGGTGGATCTCTGAGTTTGAGACCAACCTGGTCTCTGGTCTACAGAATGAGTTCCAGGACAGCCAGGGATATACCAGACACCTTGTCTCAGAAAGCAAAAACAAAAGAGAGGGAAAGAGAGAGAGAGAGAGAGAGAGAGAGAGAGAGAATAATAACAAATACTTCTAAATACTTAATCAAAAACATTAAGATGGAAGTGTTCACTGTCATCACACAGAATCCTGCCCCAAATGCTTCTCTACAGGTTTGGTTCCAGAAGTGGATCCCAGACTTCTCAGAATGGAACACTTAACAAAGTTGAAAAATAAACCTATTTTACAAATCCCTAATGAACCTGAAGAAAAAAAATAAAATAAATAAAAGCTATTTTGAATTTAGTAACATCTTTACAACGATTTCTAGATAATTAATTGCTGCAAGGGCACCAGATTTGAATAATACAACTGCTTCTCCTTCCTAAGCAGCCGGTTTGCAGACACTGAGAACCTGACCTCTGTGTGGTAACTCTACATTCTGAGATCCCCTGTGCTGACCTCTGACACGGTGCTTGTTGTCTCTGAGCCTCAGTTTCCCCATCTCTAAAGTACGGATGATATGAGATGTTTTAAGCCTCTCACAGAATTAGTGTAAAACCATCAGGAACTCAGGGGGCTTCTCTCTGGGACAATAGAAAAATGGTTTGCCATGCAGTCCCTGGCCTGTCTAGTTCTCATGTGGTTATGGGAGATGGCAAACACCCTTGGAAGATGAATTCATGGAGCAAGGCACTAAATGTGCTCCCTAAATTCTAGTTCAAGAATAGGACAGAGTGTGTGCCAAAGGGGTTCACTAGCCTCACAGGCACACGGGGGACAGTCACCGTTTAGTCATCAGAGACATTTCTATAGCAAGGTGTGTGTTGGGGAGGGTTGGGTGGGGCGCTGGTATGTATGGCGGAGAAAATGCTTGATGTCACAGGGGTCCACAGAGAGCCATCTGGATTTAGATGGTTTCCTCTCTGTGAACTTAAACTGCGGTTGAAACAGGTGTATTCCTCATGGTGAGAGGAGATTTTTGGCTTGATCCCATTTGATTTGAGGACATATTCAGATTTTTGGGTGACACTCTGGAGAGGAGGTTCCCTGACATTAATGTTTGACAGCATGTCATGCTGATCTAATTTAAGACACATTCAGCTTGCAAACTGAAATTCATGGTAACATAACAGCCTCAAGCCCACGCACAATACTACACTCTCATAACTTCCAAACAAGTCTATCTCAGTTTCAGGTCGTCATTGATGCCAGCTCCTTGAAGATGCTTACCTCAGTGACATTAGCTTAAGGGGAGCAGAACATATTGCAGCCTCTCCCATTGGGTTGTCAGAATGCAAAAGGAGAAGAAGAAGAAGAAGAAGAAGAAGAAGAAGAAGAAGAAGAAGAAGAAGAAGAAGA